>CAJQZJ010033585.1:324470-353202 GCA_907164525.1 Lophiomys imhausi | reverse complement strand
AGAAGATGAGCATCGAAGAATCTCCAGTGGGAGATGATTGAATTAGTGGCAAGCCTTTCTCTTGGCAAGAAAAAACCCTTGCTTCAACTGTAGACAGACTTCTGTCCAAAAAGGACAAAACTTGGAAGCAGATAAGTCGACAGCCTAGCTCTGCCAAGACAGGGTAGGTAAGTCCTTCATAATTCCTGCTCTACAATCAATGTCTGTCAGAGAAACAGGGCCAAATGGCTGAAGATTGATGCGGTAATATATGGAGAGAAAATGGGAACTGTCCGGGCAGCCACTGGTATGTCATTTCTTAGTTTGGGAAGCTGCAGGCCCTGTACTTCCTATAAAATCAGATATATTTATCCCTCTCAGGTCTCTGAGGTGGTTGAAGAACAGACAGCTAGAGTCTCATAGTTAAATTTTGAGTTGTTTAGGAATCAAGAGGGTGTTCTGGATCTAAGAAGATATTTTTAAAATTGTGAGGCAAGTTAGTATGAAAGCTGAGTTAGATATAGAACTTTAAACTCATGGAGATGGTTAGATAGTAGAATGTTAAAGTCAGGTGCTAAATACATATGAACTGGACATTGGGAATGTATGCTAAGCCATATAACTCTTATAATTGTGGCCTATTTATTTCTGTTGTTTTGTATTGTATTTATAGTTATAAGAAAAAGAACCATTTTTTGGACTGAAAGGGAGAGCTGTTGGGGGGAAAAAAGAAATACCTTAAACTAAAAAAAAAAAAAAAAGAAGGGAAGAGGATGGGGGGGTTGAGGGGGAGGAGGGTGGAAGGGTGGGACTGGAGGGGGGAGTAGGGAGGGGATTGTGATTGAGATGTACTTGAAGAAATAAAAAATAAATTATTAAAAAAAAAAGATGCCCTAGGCTGCATCTTATACCCCTTGCTATAGGGAAGGGAGGAGAGTGGGTTTGGTTTAAGCAGGGAGCTGATGGTATTTTCTTTGGGAAAAAAAGGGTTGAGCTGAGAGAACAGCATTTGAGTTGAAGAGGGAAAGGGATCTGTGAGTGGAAGTTAGAAGGGAACAGAGCATATGATCGGGCTCTTTTACAGATAAGCCGAGGTTTAAGGAATCTGGCTGCCCTGGCAACCAGATATGGGAAGAAGGGATGGATCAGATGCTTGCCTGCATCCCAGAGGGAAACCCCGCCCCAGCTTTGGTGTGCATCTGGAACGGGATGATCGTTGACCTCGGTGTACCTCAGAGGGCTACCCAGAACCACACTGGGACCTACTGCTGCACAGCCACTAACCAGCTAGGTTCTGTCAGCAAGGACATTGCCGTCACTGTCCTAGGTACCTGCTGCACCAGCCACCAGACCCGGGTAGAAAGGCACCTCAGGGATTTGGGCTCTCACACAAGTGTGGAGGGAGGAGAGATACTCCCAGGCTGGAGAGCAAGAGTCTGAGAAGTGGGCTTGGTGGCTTGAGGTGGAATGATTTTCTTGTCATCAGCCTGCCTTCCCAGTTCTGCCTTCTCTGCTTCCACAGGACTGCATGAAGGAGTCAGCTCCTCTACCATCTTCATCATCATCATCTTCACCCTTGGCATGGCTGTGATCACCATAGCACTATATCTGAACTACCAGCCCTGCAAAAGAAACAGGAGGAAACGGGCGCAAAGGGAGAAAGAGCAGAACAGAGATGAAGAAAGCCAGTTCACAGATATACAGGCAGAACACTGCAACTCGCATCTCTGTTGACCAGAAACAGCTCTTTGCTTGAGTGTGGTTTCAGCTACCAGTGTTTCATGGGGAGGAAAGAGGAGACTGAGGAGGAAGGGAGAGAGCGAATGTGAGGCTGCAGTCTCCTGTGTTCTGCTGTCCCCCAAAGCAGGGTTTCAGGAGGCCATGCGGCTTGTATCCAGTTCATCTGGAGCTCCCCTTTCTCTTTTGAGTTTATTCCAGTTTGTAGAAATTTCAGTCTTATTGTTCCAACTTGTGAGAGAGCCTCTCACTCCTTACTTTTTGTGTTTAACTAGTCCACTCTTGGGTACACAGAAGGCCCTGCCCTTGACCCTCATTCCCACTACCTACCTCTCAAACAGCAAGGGAGAAGGATCATCAGAAATATCCTGGAGTACATTGCTCAGAGTTTCCTGATGACTAACTAGGAGCTTACGGTAGTTAGGGACAAGACTTCATAGGGCAGGAATTAGAACTCCATTCTCCTGTCCACAGTCCCCTGTTCCCCACATGGTGCCCGATGACATCATGAACATTCTGGCTGGTTAAACTTCACCAAAGTAACCCTCTGCAATTTCACTTTGGGTCAGAGGAGTACCTTACCTCTGCTATAGCAAAACAAATAACCTGGGGCTTACTATGCAGCACAAGATGGCCTTAAACTTGTGATCCTCCTGCCTCAGCCTGCTGAGTGCTGGAATTACAGGTATATATACACCATCACACCCTAACTTTTTTGGGGGGAGGCATAGCTTTAATGTAGAAGATAGAATACTTCCATGAAATTGGTCTAGTAGGGTGCCACACTCTTGAGTTCCACATTTCCTCTCCCTCTCCACAAAGAATTCCTTGTTTTCATCTTTCACCACACCCCCTGAGATGGAGGTACACAAGTCCTCGGCAGAGTGTGTGCTTAACATGCAGACGGCTCTTAGTTCTGTCATCAGAATTCTCTGGGACAGTGTTCAGCTTCCTTCATGGTCCTTTGGAAGGTGTGTATTCACCTGGTGAAGCTGGTGAAGGCCTGAGGAACGTCAAGCCAGGTCTTTGTTCCAGAGTTGTCATGAAATGTTTACTGAGATGTTGGCTGTGGTAAAAATAAAATAGACTTTGTGATATATGAGTTTATTCTTCCCTTGTGTCATCACTGAAAGCTTTTGTCATATTAAGTCAAATGGTTGCATTTCAGAACTTTGAGGATGGCTTCCCGATGGTAATATGAGCAGCCAGCCTAGGGCAAGTGATGTTTTAGTTCCAGCCAGCCATCTGTTTTTCCCACTCTCAAAACTAAAGCTCGCCGGGCGGTGGTGGCGCACGCCTTTAATCCCAGCACTTGGGAGGCAGAGGCAGGCGGATCTTTGTGAGTTCGAGGCCAGCCTGGTCTACAAAGTGAGTCCAGGACAGCCAAGGATACACAGAGAAACCCTGTCTCGAAAAAACCAAAAAAAAAAAAAAAAAAAAAAACTAAAGCTCACACTTGAACCCACTTTCCACCTTGCAGATACTAGGTGACGCAGCTTTAGACACCAAAGGGTGTCTCCCCCTCTTCCTGGACCATCCTGAATCTGAGGTTAGGGGTTTGGTATAAAAATCACCCTTTGGCTTCACCATGCAAGGCAACAGTGGCACAGTGGTAAACAAATTGTTGTCCCTGTCTTTTACATTTAGAATCTGTGAGGAATGTACTCAATTTCCATTACTGTGACAAATATCAGGTATGTCAACCTATAAGAAAATCATTTCCACCATAGTTTCCAAGTTGTTGACTTGTGGTCACGTGACCCATGGCCTTTATGATAGTGTAGAGACAGTACTTTATGCTGGGAGCACAGAAGGGACCTTCCACATAGTGGAAGCCAGAAGCAAAATGAGAAACACAAAAGGGCCAGGATTCCAGGTCTCTCCTCAGGAGATTTCACCAACCACCATCTTGTTTCATCAGCTCTCAATAGTGCCATGGTCTGGGGACCTTTGGAGGACCCATATCCAAACGGAAGGCACATTAATTTCTATGACCAGAAAAGTGTGCTTTGTTCAGAGAAAGTCTAAGTCGGGACTGTAAAAAATGGCTAATTAAATTATTTTCTAGTATTTATATTATATTTAATTGATAGGCAGTGGCGTTAATCCTTAAGCTGCCATTATAAATGAGCACACAGAAACCTGGTGGATTTTAACAAGCCTTGGCCTGAATTGAGCAATCTTGGCCAATCTAAATTAGCTCTTAATTCTATTTCCTAAATATGACCCCATATATACAAAAGTCCCTTTGAACTGTTATTCTCCACGTTATGCTGATATTCCAGACCACGTGGAATGATCTTTAACTCATGGCGTGTGTCCTCCTCCTTCCTGCTCCTGGTTTCTTCTTCCCATCAACCTCTCTGTCTCAGAAGCGCACGCACCTGAGTCCTGCCTATATCTGTCTTTGCCCAATCTCAGGCCTCAGCCTTTATTTAACCAATCAGAGACAATGTAAGTAACAGACAGCAAGCAGGACCAATTAACATTTAGAATGCTTAACATCACCCCATCACAGAACTAACGAAGTATTTCAAGTCTGTAAATCAGTATTCCCCCAAAGGCCTCCTCAAAGTCTCTTTTCCACACTGAGTCCCTATCATGCAATCTCATACAAAAATCATCTCAAGTTGAGCAGGTGGCAAAGTACATTAGGAAGCAGGTCTAAGATAACAACATCTTAATCCAGGGACCTCAGCCGTTTTAATGTCTTGGATTAGCTGCACCGGGCCTAATCAACATCAATCATGTCTGCAAATGTCACCTAGGAAACCCTAAGGCACATGAACCCAAAAATTGACCTCCTAGTTCCAGCAAGGGGAGCCAGTGGTTTAGACTGCTGTGACTTCTCACTGCCACATGGTGCCACTGTTATCAGATGGTCCGGCTCAGTTCCTGTTGGGTTAGCCACCTGGATCTCAGATGATCCTGCTAACTCTGCCTGGCTTTCCACGGTTATGTTTCTCATAGGTTAGTGTACTGGCTGGTTTTGGGCATTAGCTTGACACAAGCTAGAGTCATCACAGAGAAAGGAGCCTCAGTTGAGGAAATGCCTCTGTGAGATCCAGCTGGAGGACATTTTCTCAATTAGTGACCAATGTGGGAGGGCCCAGCCCATTGTGGATGGTCCCATCTCTGGGCTGGTGGTCCCAGTTTCTATAAGAAAGCAGGCTGAGCAAGCCATGGAAAGCAAGCCAGGAATCAGCACTCCTCCATGGCCTCCGCATCAGCTCCTGCCTCCAGGTTCCTACCCTGCTTGAGTTCCTGTCCTGACTTCCAGTGATGGACTATGATCTGGAAGTGTAAGCCACATAAACCCTTTTCTCCCCAACTTGCTTTTTGGTCTTAGTGTTTTGTCACAGCAATAGAAACCCTGACTAAGACAGTACCTGTGTCTCTCTTTCATAATTAAGCCTTTGTTTTTGTTTCTTTTTTTATTAATAAATTTATTTATTTGTTGCTTCAGGTTACATCTCCATCATATTGTCCTCTTTCCCCCCTTCCCAGCCCCGCCCTCCCATCCTCTACCCCCTAACCCTTCCATCTTGCTCCTCTGGAGTGGAGTGTTCCTACATAACAGTCCCCCGCCCCAGTTCAGCAGTCATATGAGGGCCAAGAGCCTCTTCATACACTGGGGGCCTTGTTTTTGTTTCTGAGACAGGGTCTCTCTATGCAGCCCTGGCTGGTCTGGAACTTGCTATGTAGACTAGACTGGCCTTAAATACACAAAGATTTACCTACTTCTGTCTTCTCAGTAAAGGTGTGGGCTACTTAGTGCATAACCTATAAATTTGAAAACCCATAAATTCTTAGCAACATTGGCACTATCCCATCAAGACAAAGGAAAGGAAAAAAATTCTGCTAGAACTCTATTCCTTGGTAAACTCTCAGACTTGGAAACAGGGGATCCCTGGAAGGACTATATATTTCCAGTCTCCCAATTAATTTAACTGTCAACTTGAGACAGTTTAAAGTCACCTGGATATCAATGAGATCTGTAGCACTTGTGTTAACTCTTCAGGACAAACTAAGGCAGGTATGGAAAGATTATGACCAGGCTAAATGGCTTCATGGTTTAAGAAAGGAGAACTCACCTGCCAGGTCAATTCGAAAGGCCACAAATTACTCTCCTTAACCTGGCACTTACCATGTTTTAAAAACATATGTATGTGTGTTTTAGAGAAAGATTCTTCCTATGTAGCCCAGGCTGCCCTTAAACTCTCTATCCTACACCCTATAATGATGGCCAGCAAGGTTTCCAGCCATTTCAAGTTCAGAGTCAACTCTAGCACCTCTAGGTCTACAGGTCAGAAATTCAGAGATTTTTCACTCCCAAGATAGACAGTCAGCTGCTCTGACCTTAGCAGCAGGAAGCCCTGGATACGGGGCCTTTGCCCTTTTATAACCCTCATGGTTAAGGGATGTGTTATGCTCTGAATACTGAATTTCCCCTACAGACCACATGTTTGAATGATTGGTCCTCAGCTGGTGAGACTGTTTTGAGGGAGGTCATGAAATTTTTGGAATTGGGGGTCTAGTTGGTAGATAAGTAACAGGGGCAGGCCATGAAGATATACTACCTGGGTCCAGTCTGCCATCTCTGCCTCCTGCTGCACTAAAATGTGAAGACTGTCACCTCACATCGAGGTATCCCGATGTCATGCCATTCCTTGTCATGCTGGACCTCGGAACTATGACCCAGGTTAAACCTTGTTTTCCTTAAGTTGTTCCTGTCAGATATTTTGTCACAAGGACCAGAAAAGCACCTGATATATAGGATGGAATCTCTGACAGGGAAATGGGGTAGGTGCCAAGGAACCCAGGGAAAGAAGCAGTTGCCTGGCAACAAAAGGCTGATGCAACAGCAGAGTTGCCCTCAAGCAGAACACCATGTAGTTACAGCTGAGGAAAACAAGACCTTGAAAAACTCTGGCTGGGAACAACTTGGTTGACCAAAATGTTTGCAAATTCACAAATGTCCCAGGAATGGCGGTGGGAATCAGGGAGTACTTGATATGCCTGCTGGATCCTTCCTAGTGTGAGCTTTGTCCATCTTACCCCTCAGGAAGACTTTTTACTAGAAAAACACTGCTTACGTCTTTTGAACTATGTATGGTACTGCATGTCTCTTTTGGTTTTTGTTTTTTATTTTAAAGACAGGGTTTCTCTTTGTAGCCCTGGCTGTCCTGGAACTCGATCCGTAGACCAGGCTAGCCTTGAACTCAGAGATCCACCTGTCTCTGCCTCCCAAGTGCTGGGATTAAAATCATGCACCATCATGCCTGTCTGGTACTGCATGTCTCTAAATGCCTATAAGGATGAGGCAAGAGGATCACAGGTTCAAAGTTAGCCTGGACTATCCAGCATGACCTTATTTAGAAAATAAAGTTTGTTTGTTGTGCCAGGCATGGTAGCGCACCTGTGATCCCAGAACTTGGAAAACTGAATGGGATGCTTAGCAAGACTGTCTCCCCCTGAAAAAAAATTGTGACAAGAAATACACAGTATAAAACTTACATCTTTACCATTAAAAGCGTGCCAAGCATATCTACACTGCAACTGTCAGCACTCAGGCAATCAAGGGAACTTTTGATTTGGTGGCAGCAAAAACGAATGTGCCAGAGAGTGTGGATGTGTACCAAAGCTTTAATGGAGGCTTTTACTCAAGAGGACAGAACCAGCGCCACTGCGGCTGCCTCAAAGCAAAAGATCCAGCTTTTTATCATGTTGCCAGTGTGGGCTGAGGTCTGATCATTTTCTACTGGCTGTGAGTACAATGTTTTTTAAAGATCTTTATTTCTTATGTAAGCTATGGGCCAATAGTCATTTGACTTTTGTATTGTCCTGGTTGTTGTTATTTAATATAATTTTTTAAACTTTGTATGTATGTATATGTGTCTTTGTGAGAGTCTGCCATATATACACAGTTAAACATAAAGGCCAGAAGAGGCTATTGGACTCCCTGTGCTACCCAGCATGGGTGTCAGGAATGAAACTCAGGTCCTCTGGGGGAACAGCAAGTGCTCTTAACCTCTGAGCCATCTCTTTAGTCCCTCATCCTGGCTTTTCTGGTGCACCTGGCCAGGCCGTTCCCAGGGATCAGAGTAGGAGGGTTAGAGAAGACATATCCATATGCTATTGAAGAATAGGAGTGCAGAGGAAGGACACATATGCTACTCTCAGTGAGTAACAGGTTATGAATTAAAACCCTGGCGTTCATCTACCTCTCTCCCCACATGGTCCTTGACTAGCTCATCACCACCCATCTCCAAATGCTTTGCACATTTCACAACTGTTGTTCTGTGTTCATTAACCGATATACCCCTGCTTTAATCAGAATAGTTTAATGAAGTGTGTTGTCTTTGAGTCATTCAGCTCAGAGAAGCCCAAGGTACAACTTTGCCCCCATTGCTCTGAATCTGAACCTAGCTGCCACCTGAGTCTGACACCAACAAGATCAAAGTCATCTACCAAAGGGGGCTTCCTTGGTGGCATAGTTAGCAAAAAGAAAAAAAGTCAGCAATGACAGAACAGCTGTGATTGGAGGATCTGAGGATCATAGCAGACTTACCTCCCAGAATAGGAAGGCTCTGCTTAGGTCATTTAAGATGTTTTCCATATGTATTCACTTCCAATGTTCAAACATTACACTTCACATATATGTCTGGATGTCCCCTTGTCAGAGGGTTTTAGAGACCTATCCCTCCATGGTAAACAGTGACAAAGTCAGAGGAACCCACACAGTTCTTCTTGTTACACAGATCCTCGCCCTTCCATGTTGCAGCCCTCCTCACAGGGAAGCCTGTGCCAAGCATGGTTTGTCATCACCCAGTGAGCTTCATCACTTCTGTACTTATCTGATACCTACTTGGCTATATGTGTGTATATGTATTTATGTGTTCCTGTGTGTCCAGTGCACATGTGTGTGTGTTCTAATGCAGGCAACAGGATAACTTCAGATGTCATTCCTCAGCACCTGACTTTTTGTTTTGTTTTGTTTTTCAAGACAGGGTTTCTCTGCATAGTCCTATAGCCCTGACTATCCTGGAACTCACTCTGTAGACCAGGCTGGCCTAGAACTCACAGAGATCCACCTGCCTCTACCTCCCAAGTGCTGGGATTAAAGGCATGTGACACCAACATGCCCCGCTGGCACCCTACTCTTTGAGGAAGGGTCTCTCCCTGGCTGGCCGGGAATTCACAAAGTGATTAGGGATCTGCCTGTTTCTGCCTCCTCAGAGCTGGAGTTACAATTGCAAGCTATCACACTCAGGTTTGTTGTTGTTTGTTTTTTAATGTGGATTCTGGAAACTAAACCCAGGTCCTCATGCTTGCAAGCCAAGCACCTTACCAACTGAGCCATCCCTCAGCCCCTGCCTGGTGCCCACAGGAATCATTATTGCATTCTTCATCATAGAACATCTCTTCCTTGCCCCTTACCCTAATTCAGAGTTCAGACCTGCTGCTTCTGGTTGTTCCAAACCCATTTGCTTTGTTTTGTTTAAGACAAAGCCTTGCTGTGTAGCCCAAGCTAGCCTATATCTCACTATGTAGACTAGGCTGGCCTCAAACTCACAGCAATCCTCCTCAGTCTTTTCAACTCTGGGATTATAGATATGTGGCACCCTGCCTGGCTGCCAAATTCATTTTTGAGTTGCCTCCATTTTCCAAGGGCAGTTGATACAAATGAAGACCCATCTTAAAATCTAGATACAAGCCGGGCGGTGGTGGCGCACGCCTTTAATCCCAGCACTTGGGAGGCAGAGGCAGGCGGATCTTTGTGAGTTCGAGGCCAGCCTGGTCTACAAAGTGAGTCTAGGACAGCCAGAGTTGTTATACAGAGAAACCCTGTCTCAAAAAAACCAAAAAAAAAAAATCTAGATACAACAGTAATTCTGTGATTTTACTTATTTTTTTCCTCTAGAACATGTTTTGTTTTTTTTTTGTTGTTGTTTTTTACTTCTGTGAGTCTGTCTCATTTTAATTTCTTCATAATCTTGGGGGCAGGGGGTCTGTTTGGTCTTCCTGATTCTGACTGGAGGAGGGAGGAATGGCTCTGAGTACTTTCTGGGGGCAACCTATGGCTTTGTTGGCTTGTGACTGTCCAGAGAGCTGGGATTTTGACCATGGATTGAGAGTAGACTCATTGTGTAACAGAGAAAGTGGTGGGTTGTCTCTATTTGGTGCCGGGAGAGCCAGGACTGCTCTTGCAACAGGCCACAAGATTCTGGTAAGTTAGCTTCCCAAGTTCCTTGATGCACACTGACACCATTCCTCCATCCCATAATAGAAAGACACCTAGCCAAGCAATATGATGCATCTTAATTTTATTAGGACAAAGCATAGGGATGGCACTTGCCAGGGTAAAGGGGGGTGCTGGGGGAGCGCAGCAGACACATTACGGTGCGTGGCTAGAACGCACAGCTGCTTTCCACAAAGCGACGACACTTCATGACCCGCAGGTAGGTCTCGGCCTTGTGCAGGTCCTTCTTGAAGCAGGAGAGCAGCCCGTAGTTTTTGAGCAGAGCGTCATCGCTGCGCATGTTGGTGTCAAACTTGTCATAGGTTTGTTTGAGGATCTGCCCAACACGGGGCATGCCATCTTCCAGCTCCTGCATTGGGAAGGAAGGATGGGAGAGGCAGAGGAATCTCGGGGGCTGTGCCTTTCCCCACTCCAGGGACCTAGAGAAAGACCTGGGGACTTCATAAGGAGAAATGAGTAAGAAGCCCTCTCAAGAGTCTAAGGTCGGACTGGTAAACAGAGAACAGCAGTGAGCCCCTAGCTAGGCTCCAAGTAGTGGCAAAGGCTGGGGACCCCGAATGCCATCTTCACCTGCATCAGAGCCTGGATGCCCTCTTCCAGGTCCTTCAGTTTCTCATAGACACGGTCCGAGGTGCCAAACATCAGGCTGTTGGTGAAGACCCTGCTGAGGAACTGTACGGGCCCCAGCCATGACTGGATGAGCAGTAGCGTCAGGCGAAGCAATTCCATGTCCTGAGGGAAAAAGGCTGGGGGTAGTGTCCTGCCTAGTGACCTCTGTCTGGGACTCCCAGGTCGCCTCAGCCTCAGGGAGATGGTGGTCCCTGGCCTGGGGTGCACTTAGGGCTGCTGGGAGGGAAGAGAGGATCTGTGCCCACAAAGCCTGGGCGGGCCACTCACGGTTCTCTGTTGAGCCTCCTCCTTGCCTGTTGGGGCTGGAATGGTCTCTGAGAAGCAGAAAGCAGCCTGGGTGTTCTGGATGGAATAGCGCTGTCCCTCAGGGATGTAGGCACGCTCCTGGAAGAAGAGAAGTCAAGGAGGGACCAGCTTGTGGATCGCTATCCTCACTACTCTAAGGAAGATCCACTCATTTTCTGTTCATCTAACAGCATTGGCCTTGGTTTCCTCCTATAACCAACCTCCCAGGGGTGGGCAAGGGGGATGGGCTATGGGGGATCTGTCCCTTCCGGCTTCCATAGTCATCTATAGGGAACTTACAAACTCTTTGTAGGTGTCAGAAGCCAGCTGGTGCAGGTGCTGAGCTCGGAGTACTGCATTGGCAAACAGACTGGACAAGGGCATGGCGGGGAAAGCCCCGGTCTCCTGAGGCCAGAGCAGGCAGAGCAGGGTTAAGGTCAGGAGCCGGGAGGTCCGAGAATCTAGAGAGAGGCAGGAGGGCAGGAGAAGCCTGAGAACAATGGTCAATCTCTCCCAATCCCCACAGGGACCCAGATTGTCCCCAACATGGGCAGAAGTTTGGCTGCACCCACATTAGAAGCCTCAAATCCATCTTCAAGGCCCTTTGGTCCATACCACACCCATCGGGATGTGATTACGCTCACCCGCAGCCATCTCCTTGCAGTGGACTGTCCACAGAGGCCTGAGCAGTTTGGGAATGTGGGCTGTAGGATCCTGAGCTAGGTCCCTTGCATGCCCTTTTTATACCCTACCTGTTTTCCTCGACCCCAAGGCTCCTGCTTTTGTCCCTATACATTTATTCATGGGGCTGGGGCCACCAACAGCTTGTGCTGATGGATAATTTAGAAGCCCCTCCCACTCCTCTCCTGCAGTCATGTCCCTGATCGCATCTTTCCATTGTCTTTGGCATGTTTATGAGCATTGGTTATGCAAGATCTAAACTACAGAGACCACCCAATGTGCCCTTTTGAGCGTATCCTGGGTCCAGGGGCAGGATACTCTGGCAGGGTGCTGTTGTTTGTTCACTGGGACGAGGGACAACAGAGCCCCTCCAAGGAGGTGCTGTCACCATGGATGTTTCTTTTTAAATTGCTCTTATTTGTGTGCGTGTGTGTCCTCAAGTGTGTGCACATAGGGATCAGAAGATGACTTTAGGGAATTGGTTCTGGTCCCAGGGATTGAACTCAGGTACTCAGGCTTAGCTGCAGGCCCCCTTGGTAATTTTGTTGGCCTTATTCAGTCCATTTCTTCTTGAATGCATGGTTCTCTAAATCCACAACCAAAAAAATAAAATAAAATAAATTACATGTGCTAGATTTATAGACATGGTTTATATGGTTAGAGTTTGGTTCCCAGCCCCATGTCAAGTGGCTCATAACCACCTGTAACAATTCTAGGGGATCTGATAGCCTCTTATGGCTTTCATGAGCACTCACACACATGTGGTATAGACACACACTCATACTTACCAATAAAAATAAAATAACAGAGAGAGAGAAAGAGAGAGAATTTACAAGTTGGGAAAAGGGAGACCTTCCTCCATTCGGTTGATGGGTTGGTGGAGGGCAGCTGGATGTATTGCTAACACTGACCACTAGAGGGTACGGACCACATTCATTGCCCTCCACAAACTCTAAGGTACCCCTTAGGTCTGTGGGGCAAAGGACTAAAACTCGAGGTATTGCCCCTGCTCCTTGGACCTGCCATGGAGTTGTAAACCAAGAAGCAAAACTCTTGTGAACAGACTTGGACCTCAAGTGCTTCCCCTACAGCCCCAAAGCCTTGGACACCTCTAAGTTCAGAAAGCCTCGCAGGGCTTTGAGTCTTCTGGCTGCACTGGAAATCAGGGTGGGCACTCTGAAAGAAAGCCGATCCACTTACTGTAGTATCTGTTCCCTTAGCATCTGTCAAGAGTTTGTCAGGTTGCAAAGAACACTCTCACATTTGGTCCCATGGCCATCTTGCGAATGTCGTGCAACCATCATACCCCATTTTTCAGAGGAAGAGATCGAGGTTCTGAAAGAACAAAGAGCCGGACCTGTGGAGGTGTCAGCTCCCTCAGCCTCGCAGTCCCCATGTTCTGTAGTCCAAGGTCCTTTATCTCTAGCATCTGTGTGGGATCACCCAGCCATTTTAGTTTCTGAGTCCTTCTGAGTGCTGAGTCTTATCCCTAAATGCAAGAGTGCCTTTGCCTCATTTTCTTCTCCCTGTGAATTCTCAAGTGAAAATGGCCCAGAAACATGAACTGAATATGGTAGAGCTCACAACAGGACAAAGCCAGGGCCAAAGAAAACTGGACTGTGTCAGCATATGGAGCTCACCAGCATCCAAGTCCCCAGCACTCCCTGCGTCTAAATCTCTTTCCTTTGGATCTCAGGGTGTTTAATGCTGGATCCAGTATGGAAACAAGCAAATCTCTCCAGAAGTAGTTGGTTGGGGTGTCAGCAACCAATACTGAAAAATCATGTCTCTGGGGTCTATGATGTGAGTGCTGGGGCCTCTGCACCTCTCTCCATCGAGGACCAGAAGATATAACACCTAAACATCCCCTAAGCATTTCCCATTCTGAGGCTGCTAGGGCCTTTTGGCTGTTCTCCAGGAAGGTATGGGGAAGGCTACAACAGGTGGTTACCAAAGAGACAGGCTCTATGAAGGAAGGTACCACAAAGGAGCTACAGACACAATTTTCTCTCCTCCTCCCAATTCTCCCAAAGAGGATGGGCTAGAAGAGTCATGAGGATGGTCCTCAAGCCCATGTGGCCTTCTGCCTCTGCTGCAATCCTTCCCTTTGCAGAGGGGGTGATTGACACTTTCTCTTGCCATCTCAGAACTGAAGTGACCCCAGAATTGAGTTGCCCAGGGGACCTTGGGGACTCCTGGGGATACATCTTTAATGAATGTTAGTCTGACAGCCTCTAAGCCCAGGAGGGTGGCCTGAAGACAGATGTGAGGTCACAGGGGTTGGTGATCTTTTCTCTAGTCTGGACCATTTTAGGATGTCTGGTGACAGAGACCAAAACCAGAATTCATTACTACTAGAAGCTAAGTTCTGACTTAACTTTGGGTTTGCCCACTCTGGGAAGTTTCCCAGTCTTGGTATACCACTGAGGCCTCTGATATGGCCAGAGGTTTACAGACTTCCAAACAATAGCTTCTGTATGGCCCATGGGGAGAGGCTGTGTCCAGCGTCTCTGACTCCAGCCTTCAAATGTTCAGGATGACAACTCCAGTCATCTCTAAGGAATACCCATTTTAGAGCTAAGGAGATGGCTTGGCCACAAGCACAAGGACCTGAGCCTGGATCCCCAGCATCTAGCCTTTATGAGTCAGGACATGGCTGTGTGCACCCATAATCCCAGTGGTGGGGAGATAGCAGAATCCCTGGGCTGCTCTAGGTGGATCTAAGAGTTTCAGGTTCAGCAAAAGATCCTTTCACCAAAAACAAAGTGAATGAGCTGAAGAGATGCTCAGCAGTTTAGAACACATACTGCTCTTAGACCCAAGTTTGGTTCTTCGCGCCTACATGAGGCGGTTCACAGTTGCTTGTAACATAGTTCCAGGAGATCTTCCTCTAGTCTCCATGTTCTCCTGCCTTCATGAGAACGTACTCTCACACAGACCCCATGAGTTGGTACTCCCACACAGACACACACACAAGTACACATAATTTCAAAACAAAACAGTGAAAGTTAAACAGGGCAGGCAGAATCCTGCTTGAGAAACCGCCTGCTGACTTCTGACTTCCACACACATTCACACACAGGTGCACACACTCATGCACATCATGAACTGATGCACACACACACACACACACACACACACACACAAAGAACAGCCCTTATAACTTGGAGTCCATGGGTTGCTATGTTTGGAAGCCCTTTTGTTTCCAGACTCGTCTCTGGGCTTCTATCTACCTACCAGAGAAAGTCACAGATCTCCTCTTGGTCCTAATGCGGCCTCTTCTACACGTTGAGGTTCGAGTCTGTGGGTGGAAGGAGTCTCATTTTTCTTATCCTGGTCATAGGGATGACCTCAGAAGGATTAGAGGGTAGCTCTGCACACTCCAACTCGCAATCTGTAGCCCACCTTTTCCACTTCTTGCTCTGTCCTGGAGGTTAGAATTGCTTGCTGTATTCATATACATACATATATTTTTGCTCAGGTACCCTGGAACTCCTTGTGTAGCCCAGGCTGACCTCAAACTCATGAGCCTCCTGTCTCAGCATCCTGAGTGCTGTGCAACCTTCCTGTCTCCACCTGGTACATGGATCCTAGCACTGTCGATCACTCACTTTATCGAGTCACAGTCTTTAGACTCTAAAGTTTAAACAGTATTATTTGGGGATTCCCGAGGGCCTTTCTAGGGGAGGTGTGTTCCTGAAGACCCACCATGTGCCAGGAACTGTACTGAACAACAGGGCATGTACATCTCATTTGAGAGCCAAAGATACTGAGGCTTAAAGATATAGTGCCTGGGCTTCAGAGTTTTTAAGTAGTGATTCTGTAGTCTTTGCCACACAGGGCACAGTCCTTTAGAAGCATGGTCTAGTAAAGACAATGGCACTGCCTGGCACAGACAGGACCTTCCTTAGTGCACAGCAAGCCCTCACACAGATGTTCAGTGAAGTTGGGAGGAATTGAATGCAAAGGAATTGAATGGCGGCATCCACAGACACTAAGAAAAGTCATAGAAAAAAAAAAACCAAACAAACAAACCAATCTGATGCAGCCCGAGTTAGCGAACCGGATCTCATCACCCTTCATATTTGTATTGCACGTTTCAGTGTGCTCCGTGGTTTCACTTCCTGTATTTCTTGGACCCCCTGAGTTCTCCCCTCAATGTAACAGAGGCTCTGAGTAGAGGGAGGGTCTTAGAGGGCTGGGTAGAGGGCTGGGCAGGCACCTCTGTGTATCAGTAGGGGATTGTTTCTGCTGGGGGGTAACCTAGGAACAATTGTAGCTGGACAATTGAGAGACTTATTGAAAAAGAAGTCTAGGGTACAGAGGTTAGTAAAGCATTTGCCTTGCAAGCACGGGGACTTCAGTTAGATTCCCCAGAACCTGTGTTTAAAAAAAAAAAAAAAAGAAAGAAAAAGAAAAAAAAAATAAAGCCTAGTGTGTGGCTTACCCTTGTAATCCTGGTTCTGGAGAAATAGACAGAGGAGGGTCTCTGGGGAAAGTGAGCCAGCCATCTTTGCTGACTCAGCCAGGTCTAGGCCAGAGAGAGACCCTGTTGAAAAAATAGCACCATCCAAAGTTGTTCTCTGGTCTCCATATGCAAACAGACATATGCACCTGTAGACTCATATACATGTGTGCACCCCCCCACACACACGCGTGCACACACACACACACACACACACACACAAGCATGCACCCACACACACAAGCACACTTACAAAAGTGTACAGAACTCTGGGGGTGCTTTTCCTCATGGGAGCCCTCAGTAACCGCTCCTCCCACCACCTTGTCTGATGGTTACTCCTACTACCCTCTGCATCTTTGAGATGGTATCACCCTAACTCTCACTGTGACAGGGATCTCACTTGTGGGCCAGGCTGGACCCCAACTATCTACTGTCCTGCCTCAGTCCCTGAGTGCTGGATTACAGTTTAAAAACTGTTGTTAAAAGCATTTTGACTGATCCTAGTACAATTTTTTTTAAACGTCTTACCCTGGTGTGGTGGCTTACATCTGTAACCCCTCTTCCCCTGAACTTGGGAAACTGAGACAGGAGGATGGATGTGTGTGCATCTGAAGCCAACCTGGCTTGCAGAGTGAAACCCTGTCCAAACAAGCAAAACAGTAAAAAATAAAAACACCTTTTAAAAAAAAACATCTTTCCTTGGATTTACCTAACCCAGTTCTGTCCACTTGGCAGGACGGAGAAGCTGGACACCAGTAGGTTCCAGGGTTAGCAAGTGTGGGTCTGTTCGTGTAGACTTGCTATTGGAAAGAGATAACAGGCCATTATTCTCTAACTCAGGCACTGAGCAAGGGCTGGTAATCCATACCCCAAGGTAAACATTGTACCAGGAAGGTGGGCATACTTCGGTGAACAAAAGACACAATACTTTCTTTTTACTGAGGCAAGAACAAGCCCTTTACTAAAACTATTCATTTTGTTTTGTTTTGTTTTAAGACAGGGTTTCTCTGTGTAGACCTGGTTGTCCTGGAACTCACTCTGTAGACCAGGCTGGCCTTGAACTCACAGAGATCCACCTGCCTCTGCCTCCTGAGTGCTGGGATTAAAGGCGTGTGCCACCACCACGCCCGGCCAATTTTTCCTTTTTTTTTTTTTTTTTCTTTCTTTGTTTTTTTTGTTTTTTGTTTTTTTTTTGAGACAGGGTCTCATTCTATAGTCCAACCAGTCTGGAAGTGTGACGATCCTCTTGCCTCCACCTTCCAAACACTGGAAATACAGTTGTGAGTCACATGCCCAACTTTACAGTCGTTTTAAAATAAAACAGACAGGTACATGAATGTACAGCAACATACACATGAAAAAATTAACTGAAAATGTAGACAAGTCTGCATGCATGTACTGATAACAAGCCTACACAAACAGACTCCAGCTTCTCCATCCTGCCAAGTGGACAGAGCTGGGCTGGGTAAATCCAAGGAAAGATGATTTTTTTTTTTAAGGCTGTTTTTAGTTTTTACTGTTTTCTTTGTTTGTCTTGACAGGGTTTCACTCTGTAAGCCAGATTGGCTTCAGACACACACACACACACACACACACACACACACACACACACACACATCCATCCTTCTGTCCCAGCTTCCCAAGTGCCAGGGAAATGGGGGTTACAGATGTAAGCCACCACACCAGGGTAAGGTGTTTTTAAAAAAACAACTGTACTAAGATAGGTCAAAATGTTTTTAAACAAAGTGCTTTCTGATTGAACTCAGAATTTAATGCCTGTTAATTTTTGTTCTTTGCAGTCAGCTGTGTTTCCAAGGAAAGACTTCCAGGTTGGGGAAGGCACCTCCAGTTGAAGGTTGATGTTTTCATTACAAGGCAAAACTGGGAGGGGGGGTCAGCTTGTGAAGCATCTAGAAATTCTCCAGTTCTAAAGTGGACCAAAAGGAGCAGACAGAATCTGGGAAGTCCAAACAGTATTCCCAGGTGGCTTTTGAGGCCCTGTCCTCATACAGGTGGCAGAGCCAGCTAGTCAGTGGCTAGCTATGAGAACTACCTGCCATTACCACCCAAACAGAGATGGCTTTGGGTACTTTGTTTTTCTCTCATCTCTGATTCTGCTGGAAAAACACCCAAAGTCATGGGTCAGATGGCCCCAGCCCAGGCAGCACCTGCATCGAAAAGGGCCGGAAGTCAAGCTAGAGCGGAGGAGGAACCATTCTGTGCTTAAACCAGGGCCCCGAGGGACATGGCTGGATTCCCCCAGTGGGCAGTGGGGCATGTGCCCACCCAGAGCCCCTGAGCAGCAAGCAATCTGCCGAAGGGAGGCTGGTCCAGGCCCTATCAACAAGGGAGTGCTTCTGATCTTAAATAGGAAAAGCACAGCTCTTTGAAACAATAGCTAATGGCGTCCCATCCTGTGACAGGGTTCCATCCTCCAGTCTCCCTTTTCCTCCTCCCCTTCAGTGTTATTGCTGCCCAGCCCCATGAAGGAGGCAGCCCATGAATCAGTGGGAGAATGGATCTTTGAATCACAAGACCAGGTTGTGACTCTTGGCCAGTTTTTCTGACCTTGGTGGGCTTTTTCCCTGTGAGTGTGTGATGGGACTGAGATTGCTTCCACAGTTAAGCTGGGGCTAAGCAATATCATGGAGATGAGGATGGGGTGCTCCCCCAGAATTTGGGAGCACTAAGGTGTTCAATATTTATTTGTTTTGCTCAGCAATAGCTTTTGGTTCATGTTTTGATTCCTGGTTTATACAAACTTGACATGCTTTAGAAATCATAGAATGATACAGGCTTCTCATGTTTATAAATAGAAAGGTAAACAAAGTTAAATGTTTTATGTGACATTAAAAAAACAAAACCAAAGCCGGGTGGTGGTGGCATAGGATTTTAGGACTCCAAGCAGTCAGGAGGAAGAGGCAGGAGAGTTTAAGGCTAGCCTGGTCTACAGAGTGATTTCCAGGACAGCAAGGTCTACACAGAGAAACCCTATCTCAAACAAACAAACAAACAAAAAAACCAAAAAAAACACACAAACACAAAAACAAAAAAAACTCCAATCAACCCGGGTGTGGTGACACAGACCTTTAATTCTAACTCTCATGAGTCAGGTGGATCTCTGTGAGTTCAAGGTCAGTTTGGTCTGCAGAGTGAGTTCCAGGCCAGCCAGGAATATATAGTGATACCTTATCTCAAAAAAACAAACAAAATAGGCTGGGGAGAGGCCTTAGTTGGTAAAAATAATGGCCATGCAAACATAAGGACTTTTGTTCAGTTTCCAGAAAACCCTGGCATGGTAGCACATACTTGTAATCCCAGTGGTGGGGAGGCAGAGACTGTAGATGCTCGGGGTTGACTGTCCAGCCAGGCTAGTCTAATCTATGAGCTCCAGGTCAGTTAGAGGCCTTGTCACACAAATTCATGAAGCATTCTGTATTTTTCCTGTATGAGAGATACCCAGTATCTGACTCAACTCCCTTCAGTTTTTTCAGATAGTTCTCAATATACTGCCAAGGCTGGCCTTGAGCTCAAGATCCTTCCTCAGCCTGGGTAGCTGGGATCAACAGACATACACCCTCCAGATAGGATTCATGGGTCCTATGTTACAGATAAAGTAACTCAAGTCTGAGATGGTCCTCACAGTCACTATTATGACCTAGCTAGGTTTCCACTGCCTGTGTCAGTTCTAGGGATCTAGGGACCCACAAGACAGACAAAGGGACACCATGAGACCTCCTGAAACAGAAAAACACCCCAAGGAGGGCTCCACTATCAAAACCAAGAAAGTTGCTGTCCTGTGAATGTGTCTGCCGAAGGGGGCACCTCCTGCCCAAATGACTCTTTGTGAACGAACATTTCAAGGCCCAGGGAACCCCTGCTGCTAAAATGTGGTAGTGAAGGCCTTCCCTGAACCAGGGCAGCCCCGAACAGGGGGGATCCTGTTTAGAGGAGAAGTTAAGACTCCCCTACCCTGGCTGGCTGCCTGGTCCCTGGTGGAGGTAGGGGACAGAATTAGCGCTAGTATGCAAAACAGCAGGAAGCAAGGGCTCCAGCTCAGTGAAGGCAGATGGCAAAACAAGCCGGTTCCCTCTGGCAGACCAGACCAGAGAGAATCAGTCCAACTCAACCATCCTGGCCGAGGTCAGAGTCCCTTTGTGACAGGGACCCTGACCGGAAGCCCCAGGCTTGTGTGCCTTACCCACCCGTCCCACCCAGAATTCCTGTGTTGGCACAGTCTTTCCCATACCCTGGCAGCTGTCCAGGGTAGAGATTGATCTGCCTGAATACACAGCAGGGATTCATGGCAGAGATGTGCTATGGGTTCCACCAAGGTCAGCAGGGAGTAGAACACCACAGCAGGACTTGGGAGGGAGGCTTGGCTTATATATAGGTTAACTGCCCTTGGCTTCCCAGTTGTTTAAGGGGCTCCCAGTTGTGCTCACAGCTGGTAAGTTGGGACTTAATTTGTAAGGCATTAGAGGACATGGATAGTGTAAGGATGCTTTCTTTTCCTGTGATACTGGGATCACCCTGACCAAAAGCCCCACAACGTTCACCATTCGAATACCCCCAGGAATATCTATCTATCTATCTATCTATCTATCTATCTATCTATCTATCTATCTCCATAGCCCTGGCTGACCTGGAACTCACTCTGTAGACCAGGCTGTCCTTGAACTCACAGAGATCCACCTGCCTCAGTCTCCCAAGTTCTGGGATTAGAGGCTTGTGCTACCATGCTGGAGAGAGAGGACCCAGCAGGAATCTCTCTCAATGGTTCAGTGGAGAGGTTACCCTGTTCAGCAGAAGAAGGGTGGGCTGGGTCCTCTTTCTCCAGCAACTGTTCCAGGGTAGGGGTGACAGGGATGAGACTGCAGACCCTAGCTGGGCCTTCAGAGAGAAAGTTAAGGTGACCAGAGCTGTCACTCCCTGACAGTTTCATTAGCTCACAGAACCTTACCCACCCACCCAGTTCTGAGAGACGGACGTCATAAATCCCTCTGGTATCAGACACATTGTTTATTCCACAGGAAGATGGGTTGTAGGCTAGGTGATCCCTGGGATGAGAGAAAGAAATGACATTCTGGCAGGCCCTTCTGGTGCCAGTGGGAACCATGGTCCTTCCTGGACTCTTTTGGAAGCCAGTCTGCTATGAGTCCGTTTGCAGGTTTCAACAAGTCTCTGCTTCACTGTCCCACACATGGGGACAGATCCTGCACGGCACTTCCAGAAGCCTTGGGTCCAGTCTATCCCCAGAGAACTCCTCACACCATGTCACCCCCCTATTGTCCTTCTACCCTAGGCCCATCAGCAAGAGCTGGGGACCAGGGGCTAGAGAGAGAGGTGACATTGATGGTCCAACTTCAGATGCTGGCTGGGGACCCAAGGAAGGAGGGCATAGGCTGTGAGCCAGGCAGTTTGGAAGAAGTGAGGCCCAGGAGTTGGGCAGGATGAGGGTGGCCCTCATTCCTGGCCTGGGTGCTCTCCCACAGACCACTTTACCTCCCCTGTCCGAAGAGTCACTATGTCTTCATAGGTGGCTGTCTGGTCAATGTTCAAGCCCTAGAAACATGAATTGGAGCTCAGGTCTGGGCCACATTGTAACCATGATGACAGAGGGTAACCACTGCAGCTCAGAACTGCTAAGTAACCGTGTCCCTTACCTCATAGGTGTGATCTTCCTCCATCCCAGCCTTGCTGTCATCCTGCAGGAGTGTGGAGATCAGGGTTGGGGAGGAGAAGAATGCAGTATACAGGGTTAGAGTCCTCCATCCTGTCCCCTGATGGGCCAGGGATGTAGGTGTCTGGGTGAGGCCAGGAAGAAGGAGTCTCTAAGACCATATGAATGAATGAACATCGAGCCAATGGCCAGGACTTCAGGGCTGGGCTTGCTCAAGGGAGCAGCACAGAGTCTGAGAAGATGGAGACCCCTGCCCATGTCTTGTCTGCCTTGTGCCCACCTCCCAGCCTTCCCAAGAACCCCCAGCTCCTGTGGCACCTTGTCTAGTAGCAAGAAGATGGGCACAATGATGAAGAGAATGATAAGGAGGGTTTGGATCATGATGATGCCATCTTTCAGTGTGTTCCGCCGCTTAAGTTGGTCTAAGGTGCTGTGTCCTGGGGTGGGGGACAGGACATAAGTCTGGAGTTGAAGGTTAAATACGACGGCTCTTTGGACACCCTCAGGACCCACTGCCCAGCAGCTCTCCTGGGGGTTCTAGGATCATAGCCACCTCCCCTGGTAGGCAGGCTTGGCTGGGGAGTGGGTGTGGATGGCCACATGAACACAAGTCTACCTTGCACATACCTAAGACTCGAAGTTCTGTGCCACAGCCCGAGGCATCCGACTCAAAGTTGGTGCTGTTGCATTCCTGCTTGCAGGTGTAGATACCGTTATCCTCAAACTGGATGTTTTGAATGGTTAGGGTGTAAAGAGAGCCATTGTGGGTCCACAAGATGCGTCCCGTTTTTGACAACAATAGTTCCTGGGGCTCCTGGTTCTCTTGCCGTCGGACCCAGGTCAGGATGCCTGAGTGATTTGTGTAGCAGTGAATCTTTATCGTGGAGCTCCGCTTTTTGGCTATGAACCTTGGGGTCTGCCAGATCTGGGAACAAGAGCTTCCTATGGACATCAAGGCAAGGTTCAAAATCTGGCTTTGTGTCTTCCTGTTTGCCAACCTTGCCCACCGTGGAAGACACTGTCCCGGGTTAGCCTGCCTCACACATCTTGAGCACCAGGGTTATGAGGCAGTCAGAAGGCAGAGGTGTGGAAAAGCAAGCCATGTGAGAGGTTTCATACCAAGCCATTGTTCCATACCTCTTCCTGATCAAACCTCTGTGCATTTGTCTTCCCTGAAGAGGGATTCTGGAACCTTCCCATTACTTTCACGTCCACTAGAATAGCTAGATCCAGGCCTCATCGGCATGACAGCTTTTTTGGCCTGGTTGTGTACTTCAACTCTTAACCTCTGGGCTATCCTAAATGCCCCCCCCAAGTCCTCTAGGGCTCCCCACTGTCACCAGAGGGATAAAGACTGAATCCTTAGCCTGTCACCAGAGGCCCTTCTCCCTTACCCCTTGACCCTTCTCATGGACTCACTGCTCTCTGTGTTCTGGCTTGAGAGGTTTATTGAGTCTCCAGCTACACAGACCCAGGCCTGGGACCTTGTGGAATCCTTTCTAGCTATCCTGCTCCAATCCCCAGCCTTGGCTTAGCTCTGGTCCTCAGCGGCCAGGGTTATCTAGACCAGCACGCTAATCTGAGGAGGATGACAACTGTCCAGAAATGGAGCTTTAGTGAGACCTTAAAAGGGTATAAGTATGGGTGGTCTAGGCAAAGAAAGGGAAGGACAGTGGCTAGTGTTGAATAGGTACATTTGTCCCAGAAGGAGTGGATGAAGCAACTAACCTTGGAAATTCAGTGACAGGTCCTTGTTTGTCATTGCTGGTACTGGCTCACCTGGAGGGTGGGAGGAAGTGGGCAGGGCTAGGTCAGGCCTCTCTACCCTCAGTTGATTGCCCCACCCTTGTCCCCTCCACATTCCCAGAGCCACTTCCTCCTTCCAGAGCTACAGCTTCAAGCCCCTTTAGCTCCCCCTCCCCCTGTACTAGAGAGGCAGAAGTAAGTATGTCCTAGAATCCCCATACCCAGCTCCCCTGTTGCATCCTGGAGCTTCTGTGGAAATAAGAAGGAAGCCAAGCCAGGAGGGCTTTCCCTGTCTTTCAGGCAAAGAGAGGACCATTCCTGGAACATGCTCTGTTACAGGATATGGGGGACCAGCCTTAACCCTGCAGTGCCCTTGAGACTTAGCTGGAAGTCACATGCTGGCCCCTTTTCTTCCTGGGCCTGATTTTTCCAGGTCATAGCGGCCAATAAGATTATCCCCTTGTGCCAAGATCAACTTGATACCCTCCAGGCTGGAGAGGGGCTGGGACCTCAGGCTCTGAGGCCTACCATTAAGACCCACAAGCTGGACGTAGGTCAGAGGGAGACAGACAAGAAGCAGAAAACAAACTCCAGGAAGCTGAGAAAGCAGGAGACTGAGCTGAGACACAGAATGGAGCCAATAGGCCTATTTTCTGTCACAAAAGCCATACCTGAGAAAAGCAGCAGCAGGAACAACAGCCAGTGGCAGGGCATGGAAGATGGCACCAGGGTGGCCATGGTCACTGCACTGTCTCTGAGCCCAAGGAGGTTTTTGGGCGAAACATGTAACTGGATGTCAGCCTGTGCTGCAGCCTGTCTTCTCCCCACCTCTTCTTCCCCATTAGGCCCCTTCCTGCCATGCAAATTGAGACCCAGGGGAGGCACCATCCCTCCAGGGACCCTAGGGGAGGGCAGCCTCATCAGCTGGACTGCTAGGACTTGAAAGGTGCCTCTGCCAGGCAGCACAGCTTGGGGTTCTTGGTAGAAACCCTGGGAGAGGGTTGCTCTTGAATCTACTAATGACAGTCTGTGTTTCTTTCTGTCTCCCCCATTGGAGGTCATCTCCTGGGTCAGCTAGCCTCTACTGTAGTTGCCCTTGCTCAGGAAGAGCAGGGCTTGGTGCCTTTAGCTAGATACACACCAATCCTGTAAATCAGTGCTTTTCAAACTGTGAGTAGCAACCGCTGGAAAACTCGTATTTCAGATGGTCTTAGGAATGAATCTCCAACCATATATTTATTTTCGTTGCTACTTCACAACTGTAATTTTGCTACTGAGCAGCATCTCAGTAGCAAACCACCGGAAATATGTGTTTTCTGATGGTTGTGACCCATGGGTTGAGAACTGCTGCTTAAATGAACCTGACCTTGGTCCCCCTGCAGGGGACAGACTCACACCAGGCTCCTGGAGAAGTCCAGAGCAGAGTTTCGTCGAGTACAGAAAGCCATGTAAAAGTTGATTTTGTGTGGAGGGAGCCAGAGGTTCTTGTGCAATAGAATGCCTGCTAACAGAAAAAGATACAGCCTAGAACCGGGCAGTGGTGGCGCACGCCTTTAATCCCAGCACTCGGGAGACAGAGGCAGGCGGATCTCTGTGAGTTCAAGGCCAGATTGGTCTACAGAGTGAGTTCCGGGGTGGCCAAGGCTACACAGAGAAACCCTGTCTCTGTAATAATAATAATAATAATAATAATAATAATAATAATAATAATAATAACAGCATAGGCCCCCGACATGGTCCTCCTCTCCTTGTAGAAGAGTTTGCTGTGGGTTGCCAAAGGGGCTGGACTTAAGCAGAAACCACTTAGGGAAAACCCACTAAGTAACCATCATGGTTGAAGGGGCTTTTTCCAGGGAATCTTGTGGGATTCTGGGGTCGCTCAAGTGCTGCCTCTTGGAATCCTGGCCAGGGGGCCTGAGATAGGAGAGCCCTCTGTAATAAGGAGGCTCTTTGGCTCTATCTTGACAGCTGGCATAACCATAGAAGGGGCTACAGCATTTGGGGGTTCAGCTGAGCTTAGCTTTGTGTCCTTGCCCCAGGGTCTGTGCAACCCCTAAAACTTTAGGTGATATCCTTGTTCAGGGTACAACCTACACAGTTACACGTGATAGGCGTGCAGGTCCTAACCTGCAGTGAAGCCCCCTTTGAGTCTTATGTCTCCTCCTAGCCGCTTCTTTCTGTCTCGTCTCCTGATCCCCAGGAAAGACAGACAGATGTTAAATCTTCGGTAGCTTCTGTTCACATCTTACCATCCCCACAGACCACAGGAAGCCTTCGTGGCTGGCAGGTGGCCCAAATTTGGAGAGTAGCAGCCCCTTCCTTCCCGTGGGGGTCTGGGCATCCCCACCTGTGTCCTGAACCTGTACCTCATTTGATAGTGTGAGAGTTCACCACTGAGGGAGTGTAGTAGGGTCCTGGGCTATGGAAATTGGGGATAAGAGGGTTAAATTTTTATCTGAGAAACAATTCATTCTGGGCAGTCCCAGGTGTTTTTTATTCTTTCCAGAGGTTCCCAATGGAAGAAAAAAAAAAAAAGAACATTTCTCTGAGGAGGTGTCAGATGTTCAGTTCACAGGAGAAGCATTGCAAAGAGAATGCCACCTAAGGTCGGGCCTAGGGATCATAAGCCTTCCCTGGGCAGTGAGACAAAGTCTGGGGTCCCTCCTCTCGATTGACCCGATGCTTCTGAAGATCTAGTGATGGAAGCCTTGGTTGGCTTTGGGGCTAGAGAGCCTCAGAGTTTGGAGGTTAATAGCAAAGTTTTCAGGGGTCACACATATGCTGCCTGGGCTGTGTTGGGGCAGTGTTTGCTCAAGAGGTGATTATGGGGCTCAGGCATATGGCAGGGTGTGTGTGTGTGTGTGTGTGTGTGTGTGTGTGTGTGTGTGTGTGTGCAATGGGTTGGCAGGGTGCCGTTGACATCAACATCCCCCATGTGAGAGATGTAGATGTGCCCTTTGGGCTTCATTCCCATTCATGCCAGACAGGGAGGCACTGGGGCCTCATCACTGCAGGGTTATTTGTCACAGCTGGGGCCATGTTGTTCCCTTGCAAGTGACCGCATCATTAAGCCTTGTCCTGGGCATGTGACGCCCATTCTTTCCTAGAACAGAAGGCCTCATAACCCACCCCCGCCTCTGCCCTAAGTTGTCCTAGCTACATACCCCAACATCTGGCAACCTCTCTCCTCCTCCGCTTTCCCGGAAGATAGCATCAAAACAAGACATGGAAGGAAGGAGAGGGACAAGGTGCTTAGGGTTATGGGAAGAAGTCAGGGATTCCAGGATGGGAGCGTTTAGGAAGAGCATCAAGAAGGAAGAGCTCAAACCTCTCCCACTCTTGCCTGGGTATCCTGGGCCTGAAGTTCTTGGTTACCAGGAGGAAGGGCTGGGAAAGGAGGGGAGACAGTTTCAACCCCAGATGTGCTAGTCAAAGCCTCCCTGTGTCCTTGACTATGTGTGAGCACCATGGCCTTAGGATAGATGATAACTTTGAGAGTGGAGTGGGGAGGGAGAATTCTGAGACATAAGACTGTTAGTTACGCTCCCGTAAAGTGTTTTTCCTTTCTTCTCCTGCCAATCACAGGTCCAGGACAAATGGACTGGGGCACCCAGCAATCCTTCTGTCCTCGAGTCTGGGGAGGACCCAAATGGGCTCTGGAGAAATGAGAGAAGAGACCTCTTTCCCAGGGGAGGGGGCACAGTAAGAAAGGGCGCAGAAACCTTCCAGAGCGGGTGAACCCAAGCCTCAGGGAGCTCATGCTGAACCAGTGATTGCTGTAGAAGTATACTTCCACAGAGCCGGGCGGTGGTGGCGCACGCCTTTAATCCCAGCAATTGGGAGGCAGAGGCAGGCGGATCTCCATGAGTTCAAGGCCAGCCTGGGCTACAAAGCGAGTCCAGGACAACCAGAGCTGTTACACAGAGAAACCCTGTCTCGAAAAACCAAAAAAAAAAAAAAAAAGAAGTATACTTCCACACAAAATGACACCCTACCCACTGGGCACATGAGCCGATCTCACGATGTGAGAAAAGGTCTCTACTGAGCACAGGTCCATGTGGTCTTGGGCTCTGGGGGGCCAGGGGGAAGTCCCGAGAAAATAGCACCTCTGAGCAGGAGGGACTGCCAGTCCACATACCCCACAAGTGCCTTGAGGTCTGGGTGAGGGGACAGGGAAGGTGAAAGGGGCATCTGGAGACATGGGCTAAGGATGTAGGCCCCCCAACACATAATTCTCGGGGGGAGGAGCTTGAGAACAAAGCTGGGCTCCCCCTTCCTGTCCTGGCTCCCGGAGGCTCCTGCATCATCCCCACTTGACACCATTGCTGGCTTACCCTTCTTACCTCCCTCAGCCCTCACCCATATGAAGGTGTGGAAGGAGACATGTCTCAGAGGCATCAGGGGAGGGTTTATTATAAGAACTGTACAAAGAAGCTTGTCCAACAGCCTGGCTTCAGGCTGGTTCCCACCTAGACAAGGTGGGAGCAGGGCTCACTCAGCAGAGGAGGGGTCCACAGGCAGCAACAGCAGACTCGACTTGTGGCTGTTTTTCTGCAGTAAATCTTACAGCTGGTGAAGAACATCAGCCCTAATAGATTCCGGAGGCTCTGAGGGCCAAGTCAGGCTGGGCCCATGTAGGAAAGGCATAGGAACTGGGTTCTGGCGGGGGGACTCCTGATTCCCACTCGGGGAACCTTCTGAAGAGATGGTCAGCCACCACAGGAAGGAGGCCTCAACTCCTTCTACAAAAGAGACACAGGAAGGAGACACAGAGTTGGGGCAAGACCACGGGTGTGAGGACAAGAAGCTCAGAGGAGGGAGCCAGAGGGACATCCAGGTAAGGTGGGGAGGGCTGAGGGGGCAGGGCAAGCAAGGAGACTGGCCTGTAGTGTGTACATATGTGAACACACATGCGTTCACATGCATCTTGTTTTGAAAGTTTTGCCATTTCCTGAGTTTTACTCAAACTATTTATGAGAAGCAAGAAGAAAAAGAAAAGGAATTTAGGCCAAAAGGGAGCTCAGCCCAAAGCTTAGATGTGTGTTCATCCTTATTTAGACCCTCATAGCAAAGCGCACTCTCCCATGTTTAGGGACACTTAGACAAACAAACCTCCAGAGGAGACACAGTGTCCTCCCTCTCTCTCTCTCTTACTGACACACAGACACATGCATATCTGCAGACACAGTGGTTCACATACATACAGTGGTGCACAAACACATGGATTCAAGTTCACAAGTATGTGTACAGACACACAGATGCA
>CAJQZJ010033585.1:298678-324070 GCA_907164525.1 Lophiomys imhausi | reverse complement strand
TTTTTTTTTTTTTTTTTTTGGTTTTTTCGAGACAGGGTTTCTCTGTGTAGCCCTGGCTGTCCTGGACTCACTTTGTAGACCAGGCTGGCCTCGAACTCACAAAGATCCACCTGCCTCTGCCTCCCAAGTGCTGGGATTAAAGGCATGCGCCACCACCGCCCGGCTTGTAGGTAGGCTTTTGAGGTTAAGATTTATTTGTCTTTGTCTTGGCTAGAGTGGTGGTGGGGGACTTGGGCCCTAAAGAGTAGTGGCAAGCAAGGCAACCAACCCCTCCATGGCTCTTCCTTAAGAAAGGAACCGCATTCTGATGTCCTGGCCTCCACCTGGCCAAGAGAATGTCAGAGCATTGTTAAGATGAAATCAGGAGGCAGGGGCTTCAGACCCACCTGGGCCCTCAGCACAATTCCCATCTCCCAAGTCCAGGCATCAAGCCCCGTATAGTCCCTGCCTCAAAGCCCTGTTCCCCAATAGCCCCACCTCAGAGCCATGTTCCCCAACTCTGAGTGCAGCTCTCCAATGGAAGCTTCAGGCCTGTGCTGATGCTCAGCGGGCTGCTTTGAAGTCGCTTTCTAGACAAGAGACTCTTTGACCCCTGGGCGCACTGTTTGCCCGTGTGGTGGTGATGGTGGAGGAGGAGTTGGAGTCAGGGCAGTATCTGAGGGTC
Source organism: Lophiomys imhausi (assembly GCA_907164525.1). Classification (NCBI taxonomy): domain Eukaryota; kingdom Metazoa; phylum Chordata; class Mammalia; order Rodentia; family Muridae; genus Lophiomys; species Lophiomys imhausi. The sequence goes on along the minus strand of CAJQZJ010033585.1, from coordinate 323,406 downwards.
TGGTGGGTGTGAGCTCCATGGCAGGTCCAGCATCCTCTGTAGAGCCCTTCTGTTCCTCCTCTTGGCTCTGCGGTGGCCCATTGCTCCCGTTCTCAGAGCCATACATCTTGTTCATAGTGTTGGCAATCAGACCCTCCTTCTCAGGGGCCCCATCACTGCTGCCATCCTGGCTGTGGCGGTACATGTAGGAGGCCTGCTTCACAGAGCGCTGCAGCAGGTGGCGGCGGTAGGCCCTCTGGATCTTGATAGCACACACCTCCTCCTGCTTCCTCTTGAGGGTGGTGGTGATTGGCTCGTAGGAGACCTTGGAGGGGTTAGCTGCCATAAACTTCTCCTCCATGGTCTGCTTCAGGGTGTCCATCTCCCCAGAATCACCAAGGACCTCTTTGGTCAGGGCAAAGAGGATGTCCAGGCAGTGGATCCTGTCCCCCGGCACCATGGGCAGGTCTAACGTGATGAGTTTGATCTTATTGGGCTTGGCAATTCTCAGTGGCTCCTGCAAGGTGTCCACGAAGTCAGAGAGGCGGCTGTATTCAATGAACTGCGTGGCGTCAGGGTCGAACTTCTCCCAGGTTTCGTAGAACATCTCAAAGTCGTCCTCGCTGAGGGGCTCGCTGCTCTCCTCAGTGGCCACGTTGAAGTTCTCTAGGATGATGGCAATGTACATATTGACCACGATGAGGAAGGAGATGATGATGTAGCTACAGAAGAAACAGATGCCAATGGATGGATTGCCGCAGTCACCCTTGACACTGGTGCCCGGGTTCTCCAGTGTGGGGTCACAATCTGGGGGCCCGCTGTTGAGGATGGGGTTCAGAAGCCCGTCCCAGCCAGCTGACGTGGTGATCTCAAAGAGGCAGATGATACTGTTGCCAAAGGTCTCGAAGTTAAACATGTCGTCGATGCCTGACTCTTTCTTGACATAGGCGAAGTTAGACATGCCGAAGATGGAGTAAATGAACATGACCAGGAAGAGGAGGAGGCCGATGTTGAAGAGGGCAGGAAGTGACATCATGAGGGCGAACAGCAGGGTCCGAATGCCCTTGGCCCCACGGATCAGACGCAAGACACGCCCAATCCGTGCCAGGCGGATCACACGGAACAGGGTCGGTGACACAAAGTATTTCTGTATTAAGTCAGAGAGGGCGAGGCCTACAGAGAGAAACAGAGTCTAGGTCAAGGAACTGGGGGCATGGAGGGCTGAGGGCCTGGCTTGCTGCACTCAAACCTCTGACTCTGGCTCCTAGAGCTCTTGGGGGTCCAGGGGATTACTGTGTCCTGACACTTGGAGGTGGGATATACCAAAATCGATGCATGGGGCATCCTTAAATCTGCTTACAGATATCACAGGTGAGAGAGAGAGAGAGTAGGGAGGAGAGAAGAGCTGTATGGCTTGTTCTCATCTGGGAAACGGGAGTGAGATGCCCTGCCATGAAAGGGTGAGCCCATATCTGTTAAGTAGGTAGCAAATGCCTGGCATGCAATAAACACTCCATAAACACGACCTACTCACTAGCATGGTTGTGGACATATCTGTTCTCCTCTCAGTATATAAAGATCCTGGAACCCTTTTCTTATTTGTGCATGTGTTTACATGTATGTACACAAGCACTTGTACATTATGTGTGTGTGCGTGTGTGTGCACGTGCGTGTGCATGCTTCCATGTACATACTTATTTATACATATGTATAAGGCATGTTTGTGTGTGCATGCACATAGGCCAGAGGAAAACCTCATGTATCATTTTTCCTCAGAAGTTGATCACCTTGTTTTCTGAAACAGGATTGTTTTTTTTTTTGCCCTGGAATCCAATGATTAGACTTGCTGGCTGGCCAGTGACCCTCCTCCCCCTGGGCTCTAACTGTCTCCTTAATGCCGAGGTCACAAGCATGTTGCCTGGCTCCTTTACACAGATTCTGGGGACCAAGCTCAGATCCTCACGACCGTGTAGGAAGCACTTTGCCAACTGAGCTACCACTCTGGCCCTTGGTTGTCCTTGGATTCAACAATGTGTGGCCACCCAAGTACACATCTGCTCGTCAGGCATGTGTTTCTCCCGGTGGCTTCACACATAAACAGGTGATAGGGGGCCTGTGAGTAGCGTATTCCTTTGTGCGTTAAGGTGAAAGAGTGGCAGACACACGTATGTGTTTGTACAGGTGTGGGAGTAATTCCAGGGCCGCAGCAGGTCTGTGTGCACAAGGGTTCCCCAGATGACCTGTCACGGTGTGGCCCTGCCAGCTCACCCACGATGGACAAGATGACAACCACAAAGTCGAAGATATTCCAGCCAATGGTGAAGTAGTACTGGCGCAGGGCAAACATCTTGAGCACACACTCCCCTGTGAAGATGATGATGAAGACCATGTTGATGTTATACAGGATGTCCACTTTGAGCTGGCTCTGGTCATCCGTCTCCACCATCATGGTAACCATGTTGAGGCAGATGAGGATCATGATGGAGATGTCGAACACCTGCTTGGTCACGAAGTCGTACACCATGCCCTGGATCTTGTTCTGCAGTGGATCGGAACATGCACATGTGGGGTGTGGGGTTGGGGGATATGGTAAGAACCCAGACAGGATGAGTATGGGTGAGAAGCCCGGGATGGCACAAAAATAGCATGGGGAGGGAGAGGAGAAGGGGGAGGAGGTGTAAAGGATGATGGTGAAGTAAGCCACATGAGGGAAAGGTCTGGAAACACACCTTTCTGTGTGTGTATGTGTGTAGGGGTCTGACAGGTTCATCAATCCCCACTCTGGGACCTTTCTTCCCTATGAAGTTCCTTCTTCTACCCCTCTTTCTGAGTCATTGCTTGATGGGATGTGTGGACGCCTACTACCTGCTCCTTGTTGGGGCCTCTGTCTCACGGGTTAGAGGCCCCACATGAGAAAGTGGATAGACACTGGGAAGCTGCGTGGGGTTAGATGAGAGGTCATCTGACAATAGGGGACTGGATACCCTTGCTTATGGTTGTGACCAGAGCCTTTGTGAGGTTATGAGCCCTCAAAGGCAATGAGCCAAGTGCAGGCCGTGTTGACACCTGCTGTCCCCTTAGGCAGCAGCCTGCCCCAGGTTATAGGAGGAGGGGCCCAGAGCCTAGTACCTGAGGTCGGGGAATTGGCTTCTGAGGCTTCTTGGAGCCAAGCTTCTTCATCGCGTTGTAGTATTTTTTCTGTTCCTCTGTCATGAAGATGTCTTTCCCTCCAAAGTATAGCAGGACAGAAACAGTAAGACTGATGTGCATCCCTTTCCCTGCTCCCAGAACCCCCACCACAAGCACTACTTCGAAGGTGGCTCTATCCTTTAAGAAGTGTCTGAAGGGAAGGCAGAGACTCTGGAGGGCCAGAGGTGGAGAGGTGAGGAAGTGGGGTTTACAGAAGAGCGGATGAGCAAGTCAATGGTGGCGCACGCCTTTAATCCCAGCACTCGGAAGACAAAGGCAGACGGGATCTTTGTGAGTTCGAGGCCAGCCTGGACTACAGAGTAAGTTCCAGGACAGCCAGAGCTATACAGAAAAACCCTGTCTTGAAAAACAAACAAACAAACAACACACACACACACACACACACACACACACACACACACACACACACACACACACAGAAGGAAATAAAAGAAAAACAGAGTTCCAGGGCAATTTCCCAGTTTCAGGCTAAGTTCCACCAAGAGTCCACCCATGAGTCCTTACTCTGTAACTACTTAATTTTATTTATTGTTATTGAGAGAGGGTCTCCCTTTGTAGCCTAGGCTGGCCTCAAATACATTATGTAGCCCAGGCTGGCCTAAAACTTATGAACTCATTGCCACCGACCCCTTAGTGTTAAAATTCCAGATGTGTGTCACCATGTGGGCTCTTCATCAACGTTCATAATTTTATAGATTGTGAGGCTCAATGGGTCAAGTTGCTGTTCAGTCCTAGTTCCCTATTGGGATTTAGATCCATGCTGGCTGACTGGGGATCCCCGTCAGTGGCTGCTCAGGGGCTGCTTGGGCAGCTGATGACTTTAGGAAGGAGTAAGTGGATGAGGGTGGGGAGCCTCTGGGGAGGGCCAGATACTCATCTTCTTCTTCTGTTGGTTGAAATTGTCAATGATGACACCGATGAAGAGATTGAGCGTGAAGAAGGAGCCAAAGATGATGAAGATGACGAAGTAGAGGTACATGTAGATGTTCACCTCATAGTCTGGCTGCTCCTCTTTCTGCAGGGTGAGGTAGCCATGTGGAGTTTCTCTTTGTTTCCCAAAAGATTATTGGCAGGACTCCCCTCCTCCCCAGGCTGCTGGGCTTCCAAGGAGATAACGTGCTGGGGTGGAGGTGGTGGGGTGGGAGTGGGAATGGCAGAATGGACTACTATTGGCTCTCCTCTAACTTACTCATCAATTCAGAGACCCAACTCACCTCCCGGGAGTCCACAGCTGCATACATGATGTCCATCCAACCCTTGAAAGTGGCCTGAGAGATCATGGCATGGCATGAGGCGATAGGCTCCCTCATATGCCACCATTCAGGTCTCCCTCCCTTCCCTAACCAAGCCCTCCCCAGAGTGCTGGGAATAGTATGTGCCACCACACCTAAGGTATGAGGCTCCGGAGCTTGTCCCAGGACCCCACTGAGAAGCATCGAATATACTAGAGATAAACCCTACCTCCAGGTCCCATGGCTTTGCAGACAGGGTTGGCCCACCCCTAGGAGCAATACTGGGTTCTGATATGATGAAGGACAAGTAGGCACTTCTGCCCAGGTTTGAGCAGGCTCAGTGGGTGCCACTCACCACCTGAAGGAGGGAGAGATAGCCCAGACCCACGTTGTCATAGTTGACCTTGACGTTCATCCAGCGGACCTGGCCTGTGTACATGAGACTTTCACACTCGGACTTGTTGTTGACCACAGAGATGTCGAATCTCTCAGAGGTGGTTGTGTTGACGCAGTAGTAGAACTTTCCAGCAAACAAGTTGACCCCCATGATGCTGAAGATGAGCCAGAAGATGAGGCATACAAGGAGCACATTCATGATGGAGGGGATGGCTCCCAGGAGGGCGTTCACCACCACCTAGGGGCCAGGGTGGTGGTTGGGGGTCATTGTTAGAGTCACTCTCAGGCACCTGACAGGGGACTCCCAGCTGCAATCAGCCAGGAACCACGGAGAACTGAGCACTGCCACTCAGGGAGGGCCAATCTTTGCCAGCCCTAGTGGGAGAGGATTCTGGGAGGGAGGGGGTATATGTGGATAGCGGTAAAGGGTAAGGTTAGGGAGCTACCACACTGGTCTTCTAGAAGGGCTCTCTGCTTGGCTGGAGCCATCAAAGCGGAGTAAGGGTACCAGGCTTCTCTGGAAGTGCCAGGTCATGGGTCACAAAGCAGGAGACAAACATTGCTTTCTTAGCCCCCATAGGAAACTCAGCCCACGTGACCTGGCTTGTCTCAGTGCATGGGTGAGGGACACAGAAAGGGCATAAAAAGAAGTCACCGAGGTCTGTAAAGCACCAGGACTTGGCTAGATCCCTGTCCCTCACCAGCCCAGGCCATATAGGCTTACCACACTGTTTTAGTCTTGTCTGAATCTTTGAACTGTTCCTCTGGTCGTCACCACCCTTCTTTAAGTTTTTTGAGATAGGGTCTCATGGACTTGAACTTGCAATGTAGCTCCAAAGACCTTGAGTTTCTGCCACTACCTCCTGAGTGCTAGGATTAGGAGTATGTGCCACCACACCTAATGTATGAGGCTCAGGGGATTGTCCCAGGGCTCAGTGTGTGCTATGTGAGCATTCTGCCAACTGAGCCACACCCTAGCCTGATTAGTTCCCTTTTAAGAGTTATTTCATGACCTCTAGACAGAGTTGGTGGCCGGAGCTAGAGATGCTGTGTTTCTTCAAACCTCTCAGTTGGCTATGAGCAGGTTATTTCTCTCAGTGGGCAGAGGTCCCCAGCATCAGGACGGAGGGCCCAGCCTTGGGCAGCATCTTACATGAACTGGAGAGGGTGGGGACACTCAGGCTGAGCCTACTGCTGCCCTGGGATGAGTCTTATTCCCAGCAGATCTGCCGTCACTGGGGGAAGTCCCATTGATCTTGCCCAGAACCTGTGTTTACCTGTCACTTCCGCTCTCACAGGCCTGTGGGGATATTTTCTAAAGTGCCCCTGAAACCAAGGGCATAGTTCCATGCTCCAGAGGGGCAAGCAGAAATACTTGCTCACTTGCTCATGGTATGGGGCCCTGGGGCCTCCAATCTGAGGTGGGGGCACCCATAAACCCACAGGTAGACCTTCCTCTTCTTGCCTCAAGTCTCCCAGGCCACTGCAGCACCCTCTGCTACCCTCCAGTGGAGGCAGAGATAAGTTAAAGTTCTATAGAGCTTGGGGTGGGAATGGAGCTCCCTGGGGATAGGTCACAGCCTTAAACTCCAACCATCAACATTTTGAGCCTTCTGCCTATCCCTGACTGGCAGAAACATTTTCATGTACCTTGTAACCCTGCCCCATGGGTGACTGCCCCCCTCAGCCCTCCTTAGCATCCCCCCATGCAAATACTCACCCTCATGCCCTCAAATCGGGACAGTGCCCTCAGGGGACGCAGGGCCCGCAGTGTGCGCAGGGATTTGATGGGCCCCAGCTCAGAGTAACCCAGCCAGTTGGCCACCAGGCTGATGATGGAGACCTGGAAGAAGTGTGTGTTCAGGATGTGGAGGGTCCCTGGCTTTCCTCCAGCCTGGGATACATAGGAGGGCAATCTTAGTTTCTGTTTGTCTCCTGTAGACTCCATCCCTGGTGGATAAGCCTGTCTGGTGGGAAGAGTAACCTTGTGACCTCTATCCCTAGAGCCAGGGCTCACCTCAATGATGTCACCTATGATTGTAAATAGTAAGGACAGTACCCACCACCTATGGTCCTGCGTGCCTATCAAAGAACATATGAAAATCTTGCTTGACACTGACAGGGATCATACGGCCCTAGGCATGGGCTATAGCGTCTGGGAAATAAGAGACCAGTCTATAGGAGCAGTGCTGACCTGGGGTCTGGCTGCGTGGACTTGGCTAGGTCCTACCTCCCAGGGCCTGGGCTCTCTAAAGGCCTCGACATCTGGCTGTGTGGCCAGACCCAAGGGGACTCACGTCCACAATGAGGAAATCCAGCCAGCACCAGGCATTGGTGAAATACACCTTGAAGCCATAAGCCACCCACTTTAGCAGCATCTCCAGGATGAAGACGTAGGTGAAGACTTTGTCAGCATATTCCAGAATGGTGCGGATGACTGGCCGCTGTTCAATGTAGATGTCCTCGAAAGCCTGGAGACATCAGTATAACCCGCAACAGCCAGGAGCTTAGAACTTGGGGCAGCAAGCTATCCCCTCTATCCCCACATCCTGTCTGTTGTTGCTGGTTCCCATGGGTCTTCCATGGGAGGTAGATTTGGGTACCCCCAGGCATCTTCCAGCCGCCAGCCTGTCACTGAGAGGGGCAAGCTTCCTGGTAGGGAAGGAGTCTTAAGTTCTCAACCATCTACTGAGGGCCCACAGTGATGGATCTTCAGTCCTGTCCGCCCTTAACTTTAAATTCCCAAGGCCTACCTACCTCCCCCCTGGTGGAGGGGACAGAGTCTATAAAACAGAGGGCCCTGTCTTTTACTTCAGGAAACAAATGCTGGGCTAGGGAGCTGCCTCAGCTGTTGTGAGCACTGGGAGTTCAGATTGCCAGAACCAGTTTCAAAGCTAGGTGGCAGTGGCAGCCTGCCTGTGATCCCAGTAGCCAGGAGCTAGTGACAGGAGAGCAAGATGGCTAGCCAGACTAGCCCAGACAACGAGCTCTGAGTTCAGTGACAGACCCTGCCTTAATACAAAGAGTAGAGAACAACTGAGAAAGACATCTACCATCCGCCTTGGGCCTCTGAAGCATGCACATAAACACACATACAAACATATATACACCACACACACATCATATGCACGAACACGCATGCACACACAACAAAGTCAATGCCTTCTAGAACATCTAGAGATATAGATGAGTCTCCCTTTAGATTCTCTGGGTTTGGAAGTGTCCTGTGTGCATCCATCCTTGGTATAAAAAGGACGGGAGCTTTAGGGACCAAGGCACCTACTTCTGTCCCCAGCCTGTCCCCTGGGGGAGGGTGCCTACCAGGGCTCCACTGCTGAGCAAGATCATGAAGACAATGAAGGTCTCAAACCAGTTGTGCTCCACAATCTTGAAACAAGCCCTGCGTAGTGTCCACCACATTTTCCCACGGCCCTGAGAGATGTCCACATAGAGGCAGGGGCAGCGCTGCACACAGGCTGGGAGGCAGGGAGGACATGTCACTGGCCATTGGATGTTTCAGGATGCACCTTCCCACCCTCTGCCAGGCTGTCCAAAGACTGGGGCCCCACACCTGGCTCTATCTAGTTCACATGGAGGGGCAGCTCAGGTACTCTCTGAATAGCCCATTTCAGCCATGTGTCACTGTTTCTAAGATTGACACGGGGGGGGGGGGTGGAGGATACTTCACAAGGAAGCACAGGATGTCAGGACATGTCCCACCATCTCGCCCAGCCTAGGCTCTTTGGCAAAAGTGCCTCTTGGGTTCAGATGTTGGCTTCCCAAGTAAGGCAGGGTGAGCAGGATCGGAGAAAAAAATCCCATGTGTCTCTGCAGCTCTCCTCTGACCTGGGTGTGGGGTTGGTCTGTAGGTGTGTCCTCACCCTCTGTGAAGCACTCCTCGGGCTGCTCCCCTTCAGGGTTCTCTTCCGCCTGCTCCTCCGGGTCCTCTTCAGGGGGCTTGTAGTCAGCTGTGCTGCAGACCGAGGAGTTTCCATCGTAGAGGGGCTGGAGTGGCTTCTGTGAAGACCACAGGGCATGTGACTTCTGGGTCCCCAGATATTCCCCTCATTCTCTCAGTATGTGGAGTAATATGGGATTCAGGAGAGAAAGGAGAAGAGAGTAGAGCAGGCTCCATTCATTCATTAGTTCGTTCTTTCATTCATTCATTCATTCATACATTCACTGAGCCCTTGAAAATTACCACTGTGCCCTGACAAAAGCACCCTAGTGACAAAGATGTCCTCAGCACTGCCCTCATGGCACTTGACACCTAAGAAAGCACAGTGGAGGCATAAGGAGGCCTGAGGAGGGCAGGCGGGGGGGGGGGGGGCAGCCCAGTGGGGGATCCTAGGAGCGGTGGAGATAAATGAAGAGGTCAGAAGAAATGTGCCCTGAAGGTGCTTTTGAAGGAGCAAGGATAAGAAATGGAGCCAAGATAGATCTGGGCTGCCACAGCTGCAGAGAGCAGGCACATGGTGCCCCCAGAGTCCAAGCCTTCCCACCCCCAGGGGCTATTTGGCTGAGAGATCCAGAAAGGATGGAAAATTTTCCCCAGCCAACGCTCCAGTGTGGCGCCAAGGGAATCCGATCACAGTGGGGGCAGGGTATGGGGGCTGGTGCTCTGGCCTAGCTAGGCCTCCTCCCACCTCCGAGTGCTGTCCCAGGCCACATTCTCAGGCTGGCCTCCATGCTTCAAGGAGATCCATCATGGTGAAGCTTCTGAAGAGAAAAATGAACTGGGCAGCCTCTTCCGTGTGTGTGTGTGTGTGTGTGTGTGTGTGTGCGCGCGGGGTGAAGCTCTGCACCTAGGGCACTAGTCAGAAAACCAAGAGTGGGCACGTCTTGTTGCCAGTTACAGAAAGAGAAACCGAGGCACAGGGCATTTGGTCAACCAGGGCATACACTGGACTGCTGGCCTCACCCTTGTATGTCGACTCCCAGAATTGCCCTGCAAGCTCTGCTTGCTCCTCAGACCTCTTGCCTTCCCAGAGCTATGGTCCTGCCACTCTCAAGCTAGCCCCTCCCCCACTGGGTTCCTCATACCGAGGTCGAGGTTGGTGCCATGTTTCCTGGGGTATTTATAGTACAGCAGGCACTCAAGCCCCTGTAAGTCAACATGCCATACCCTCGTGTGTGTTGGGAGCTGGGATAAGGAGTCAAGAGCTTTTAGGGCAAAGTTCACTAGATTCTACTACCCTTCCAGGCCTAGGGCTGAAGGGTGGTGTGGGTAGTGCCTCTTTCTTCCATTGTATGTTAATCTTTTTCCTATTAGGGCTGAAAGAAGAATGAGGGCCTCAGGGTCAGCTTTCCCCAGGCATCCCTGACAGGGTCCCAGACTCTGAGGGTGACCACAGCCTGTGTCTCCCAACACCCATTGGGTTCTCTTCCTCCTGTCCTTAGATCCTTAGCCTGGAACTGGTGCCTCTTCTACACTAGGAAGATTGGAACACCCCCAGAGGAGCTCTATATAAAAATAGGTGACAGTGGCCGGGCGGTGGTGGCGCACGCCTTTAATCTCAGCACTTGGGAGGCAGAGGCAGGCAGATCTTTGTGAGTTCGAGGCCCACCTGGTCTACAAAGCGAGTCCAGGACAGCCAGAGATATTCAGAGAAACCCTGTCTCGAAAAACCAAAAAAAAATAAAAAAATAAAAAAAAAATAGGTGACAGTGACATTTCCAGTCAGGATGGGGGCCTCAGGAGGCCTCATATCTGATCTAAACATGTGTGGGGCAAAAAGACTTGGCAGGGCCTTCAAGCCCAGGGCAGTATTTAGGAGAAGACTTGTGGGCCCTCAGTGTTGGAACTGAGGTGCCACAGCTAGGAACATCTTTCCAAGAATGCCACCTGGTGGCAGAAAGGTCCCTAAGCGTCTCCATTCCACAGAGGCTGACTATGTGTGAGCCAGCAAAACACAATGCCACAAGGCAGGAACCTTTCACAGATGAAGAAACTAAAGGTTAGGAAGGAAGATTTTATGACTTGTCTTAAGTGAAACAAAAATGTAATGCTGGGTCTTACAGGTCAGGACCTCTGCAGCCAGACCCTCAATGGACTCACCTTGATGTCCTCAGGCTCCGAGAACGTGTCAGTCTCCTCCTCTGTGGGCATCTCCAGGTCGGACTCTTCGGAGGCAATAGGCACCTGGATGGTGAGGTAGGGATTGTTGATGAAGTTGAGGTGGTCCAGCTCGATGCTGGAGCGGGAGCCGTCAGTCAGGCCCACGTGGTTCAGGATATGATTGTCCTTCAGCTCCTTGTTCCCATCTTCTGGTGGCGGCTCCTTCTTCTCATCCTCAGGAGAACTCTCCCCATTTTCCCCAGCACCCCCGGGCTCACCAAGGCTGAGCATTATATCCTTGGGGCTCAGGATTTTGCCATGCAACAGCCCCAAGAGGAAGGTTTTGGCAAACCCAATGCCCCACTTGATGCGTCCGATGGCAATCTGCAGGTTGTTCATCTCGCCGTCTTCATCAGACGCTGCCAGGCTGTCCGCACTGAAGGAACTCAGCAGGAGAGCCAGGAAAAGATTCAGGACCTGGGAAGCGAGGGGCAGAGGGTCTCAGGCCAGCTTAGATCTGAGCGGGGGAGGGTTACCACCTTCATCCAGCCTATTGTCCTCAGGATGATACAACAAAACTGCCTCATGTTGGGCACTTGAAAGGATGCCATCTTCTGGGTGTGGAGGCACACGCCTTTAATCTCAGCACTTGGGAGGCAGAGGCAGATGGATCTCTGTGAGTTCAAGTCTAGCCTAGTCTACATAGTGAGTTCTAGGACAGGCAGGGTTATGTAGAGAGACTTTGTCTCAAAAGCAACAAACCAAACAAATAAATACAAAAGGATGTTATCTAGTGAGGTACTCATGATTGCCAGTGGGCGGGAGGTTACTAGTATCATTCCCATCTTGCAGTTATGGAAACTGAGGCTCACATCTGTCATAGGACCCTGCTGCTCAAAGCGGTGAACAGGGCTTGGAGGGTACTCCAGATGACAGAGGCTCTTACTGCGGCTATCCTCTACTTCCACTGTTGAGAAATGAAAAACAAAGCTCAACTCCAAGCTCCTAAGACTTTCTGGAATCTTAATCTTTTTTATTCTTTTTTTTTTTTTTCAGGAGGTCTTATGTAGTCCAAGTTGGCCTAATACCATATAACCCAGGCGGGCCTTGAACTAGAGATCTTCTTGCCTCAGGCTCCTGAGTTCTGGTATCAGAGGCACGTACCACCACACTTGCCTAGAAACCCTAGTCTAATCACTGTTTTTTCCCCCCTCTTGGATTAAATAGGACTTAAAAAAAAAAGATTTTACTTTGTGTGTGTGTGTGTGTGTGTGTATGCCTAAGGCATCGGGCCCTGAAACTGGAGTTACAGGAGGCTGTAGCTATCTGGTTCCTTTATACCCAACATTAGTGCTAAGAATTAAAGCTGGGTCCTCTGCAAGAGCAGTAAGTGTTCTTAATCACTGTGCCATCTCTCCAGTCCTTCAACAAAGCTTTCAAGAGAGGGTCTGCTCCTCTGTTCCTTGTGTCCTGCTGCCCTGGAAGGGACATGTGAACGGCCCTCTAATTTCCTTCCTTATCTCTTTTAACTGGGTCTTAAGAGGTCTCTGGTCAACCATCCACTCCCTCCATTTTATTTTTCAGGGGGCAATGGCTGCATTCCTGCCACATGGCCTCAGGGAACCCACAGCCAAGTAGAAGCAGGCCTTTGATCAGACAAATCCAGAACTGTGGATATAGGTAGCAATAGAAACTAGGGGATAAATTTTAGTACTATGCTACCACCTGGCTCTGATCTTCAGCTTATTAGCTGCCCAGATATCCTATGTCTCCATTTCCTTATCTGCAAAATGCAGATAATTCCAGCATATCATAATTGCTAAAAAAAAAAAATCAATGCAGATAGAAGACGTCATAGGTACTCAAATGGCTGCCCTTAGACATGCAATAATAGATAACTGTCCAAGGTATAGGGAATTAAATGATCAGCTCCGACGGTGGGTCATCATTTTGTAAATAAGAAAACTGAGTCACAAAGAGGTAGAATGATTTGTCATAAGATGAATAGTACAGCCAGGACTAGATTGTAATAGGTTAGAATTAGAGTAGGATTCTTTAAGGGTATGAAAATCAACCTGGCACCTGTGGGCACTTGGCATGGCAACATATGGACTAAAAACAGGATTTATGGCTAACAATTGTTTTCAGCTGCTACAGCCTTACAAGAAGGGCAGAATCCAGATTTGACCAAGGCCTGAGAAGGGTGCCTGCCTGGTTGGAGGCATGGCTGCAAAGCTGCAGAAGTCTCAGGAATTGCCAATTTCCTTGAGAGAATTTGAGAGTTCTCAAATTGGGACTCTTGTCCATGGGACATTTCAGAAGACCACAAGACAACCCCCTATATATATAAACTTAGGAGCTTCACATGACTCCCTCTTGCCACGTGATAGAGAAAAGAAACAAATGGGTTGGATACAAAACAATGTAGGCCTTATACCCTGAGGCCATGATAAAATAGCCCGAGCAAAGAAAGGAACCCTAAACCACAGAACTGAGAGTGGTCAGCAGCAAAATCAAAACTGCATAAGGTACGCTAAGGAATGAGCAAAGCCTAAAGCGAGCTCGGGCGGAGGAGAAAGTTGATTGAGACTGGCAAACGCCAGGGAATTGCTTTTACAGACTTTAAATCCTGACCCGTGAATAACACACGGATGGATGAGACTGTGGAACTGATCGTACAAACCTGCAAAGCTAGGCCCAGAGGGAGCTGAACCAAGCTGAAGATAATTCTGCCATAATTGCCAGAGCTTTACTTTTAACCAAGATGCCCGAATGAACCTGCATCAGAGAATTTTAACATGCTTTCAAGAAAATGAAAGTGGGGCTGATTAAAGGTTATTAGATGTTAGGTGTTTATAGATATTAGCTTTTAGATATTAGGTATTGGGTTATAGGATATAGGCATTTTATATATATTTGTTAAGTACTAATAAATATAAGTGTTTTAAATAAAAATGTTCTGTTACACTAGATCTCTGGTTTCTGGTGTCATTATACAACCTTAGAGGATGCCATTTCTTTATACTACAAGATGAATTGTATCCTGCGAGGCTTGCAATATGGCGGCCCTTCCTCCTACCAGCCCACTCGTCTTTGAACAACAGCATGAAGGCGAAGCTGTCTAGGATGAGAGGTCACAGCTTGGGCCTGACAAGGGCATAGCCAAGTTCTCATTCTCCTGGGCATGAGGGAATAAGGGAGCTTATGTGTGAGAATTCACTGCCCTTAACTGTCTTGTGTTCCACTGCCTGGCACGATCAGTGTCCTCCTATCAGGTTAATATGGTATCTTTAAAAATTATATTAAAATCCTTTTCAGCAGAATGTGCTTGAGGTCACCACCCTACATCCCGTAGCTTCCTGCTATTGCCCCTACCCATATTTTACTGGTCTTTCTTCTCCCTCTGGGGAGGGGACATCCAGTTGCCAGAAACGCATTTGAGATGGGAATTAGCTGCTCTCTGGGTCAGCAGGGTTTGCACACGGCTCCTGCCTGGGACAGAAATAGACTCCTTAGGCAAAGGGGGGAGGGGCAGAAGTGTGAGGGCATGCTCCCCGGGGGGCTCTGTGGGGTGGGGGACCCATGTCCTAGACCCCTTCCCTTCCTCACAGTAACCCAGAGGAAGTGACCAAGTGCCATGGACACAGAAGTTATGAGTGCCCATGAGCCCTGGGAGGGTGGCCTGGTGCCCCCGATAGACACCTGCTTCTCTGAAGCCTGAGAGAGGTGACAGGAGGCAGTGCCCAAGGAAATGAACATGGTGTCTCCCTGGGCTGCTGCAAGCTCTCTGAGCAAACAGGGAGTCACAGAGATGAGCTGGAAAAGAGTCAGTAGGGTGTGTGTGTTTGCATGTATGTGTGTGTATATGTGCATGTATGTGTGTGTGAGAGTACACAGAGACAGTGTAATGTCACGACTGTAGATTCTGGAGTCAGAATACTTGGCTTCAAATATATGAGCTCTGAGCCTTTGCTTCCTGGTCTCTGAAATAGACTCATCAGCCCAGGCCTCCTAGGGTGGTGGTGAGGACTGAGTAAATACACACACTGAGCCTAGGACTCTGGGAAAATGTTGAGCAAGTGCAGCTGACATCACAGTTCCCGTGATTGCTGCCACACTTACTGGTGTTATGGTTACTAGGGTCACACAGCCAGGCTCTGGTCCCAGCATCTCAAGACCTGGGTATCTCTGGGCAACCCTCCCCTAGCATGGAGACAGTGTTCCCTGCCTCACAGAGCTGTGGGAGAAGATTACTGGACGCTTTAGGCTAATGGTTGGAGCCTCCCCCTCCCCCAAGGGGAGGTGGTTACCAATTTTATTATAATAACTATCAACCTAAAACTGGCCTGTAACATCTGACCTACCTGACCTTAGAGGCTAAGCTCTGAGACCTGCTCCATGCAGCCTCTGATCACCCCCATTGGCATCCTCATTTTCCAGATAGGAAAACCAAGGAAAAAGAGGTTAAAATTATTGGAGGGCATGTGCCAGTGAAATGGCCCAGTGTGTAAAAGGGCTTATCACACAAGCCTAAGGACGTGGGTTCAATTATCAAATCCCATGATGGAAACAGATTCAACTCCCGGAAAGCGGTGTATACACACACACACACACACACACACACACACACACACACACACACACACACACACACACAGAGACACAGAGTAAATTTTAAAAATATTTTTAAGTGGGCATGGTGGAGTATGCTTGCAATCTCAATACCCAATTTCTCTCCTGTAGTTTTCCCACAGCCTCCTCAAGCTGAAGTGACACCCCCTCCCCCATCGGCATCAGCCACCAGCCAGAGCTCAAAGAGAAGCTTGACACTGAAGCCCACAGATTCCTACAGCCTTTGTGGGGACATGCAGCTGGGTGTCTTCCACCCTCTGTTGCCCAGGGCAAGTGCTAGCCACCACAGGGGACAGCTGGATGCAGCACCAGAGTCCTGATGGGAGTGATCTGACCTCTACCCCAAGAAAGAGAGGAAATCAGACTGGCCTTAGCCACAGAAATGTTGACCAGCTAGACCATGAGCCTCGCCTGTCCTGCCTGCACCTCTTCCATACACAGCCCACACACCAAGCCCTGGGCGTGCACACACACAAATACAGCCTACAAACCAGGCACAGTACACACCTGTACTAATGGCACTCAGGAACCTGAGGCAGGAGGATTGCTGAAAGTTCTAGGCCAGGTCTGGGTTATAGAGTGAGTCTCAAAAACTGTCTCTGAACTAGTGACAGACAGCAGCAGGCGTGGTACCCAGGCTCTGTTGTAGTTTGCAGAACCAGATTCTCCAGGGCTGGGGCCAGGAACCTGTTTCAAGAAACCCCTGCTGATTGGTAAGCATAAAGTTTTGAGGCTCACTCACTATTTCAGGAGGTGGGCCATGGAACATAAACAGCTTTTTAAAGTTAGATTTATTCATTTGTTTTTATGTATGTTTTGCCTGCAAGCGTATGTATGTGGGCCACATGAGTGCCTGGTGCCTGAGGACACTGATCCCCTGAAACTGGAGTTATGGATGGTTGGGAATCACCATGTGGGTGCCAGGAATTGAACACAGTCCTTGGCCAAAAACACCAACTGCTCTTAACCACTGAGTCCCATGTTTTTTGTTCTGACACTCACTAAGTGGCCCAGGCTCTCTTTCAAGTCTCAGACAGACATCCTCCGTCTCAGCTTCCTGAATGCTAAAATTATGGTGTCCATCACCACCAGGCCTGACTAATCAGATCTAAAAACGAACCATTTTGTTCAGCTATCCCTATAATGAGCAGGCCCCTCAAATGAGAAAGAGAGGAACTGGATGCGCTTCATGTATTTCCTGGGTAAGAGTCGGGAAGTTCCCCAGACAGTCTTCACTTAACTTACCACCAGATTGCCAATGACCATGACCATGAGGAACACAGTAAGGCACATGGGCTGGCCTGCTACCTCCATGCAGTCCCACATGGTCTCGATCCATTCCCCGCAGAGTATTCGGAAGACGATGAGGAAGGAGTGGAAGAAGTCGTGCATGTGCCAGCGAGGCAGGCTGCAGTCAGAGGCGATCTTGCACACACACTCCTTATAGCTCTTGCCAAACAGCTGCATGCCCACCACAGCGAAGATGAAGACGATGATGGCCAGCACCAGGGTCAGGTTGCCCAGCGCGCCCACTGAGTTGCCAATGATCTTGATGAGCATGTTGAGTGTTGGCCATGACTTGGCCAGCTTGAAGACACGCAGCTGCCAGGCAGGGGGAATACAAGTATGAATAAGGCCCGGCGACCACCAGCCAACCCCAGGGAGCCCCAGGAGAAAGAGCAATGTCCAATGGTGTTAAGCCCCACCCTCCTGACGAGCAAGGCTTTGATCTGTCTCTCTGTTAATGGATTCCTATGTCCTACTGCCTCCTGTTATCCATGTTAGAAAGAAAAAGAAACATCCTTATCCACTGGAGATGCAGTTTAAAGTATTTACAAGGGAGGTGATAAAACAGAACTTGCTCTAATGTTTTTCCCCTAATAAAAGTAAATGGGATAGATGAATTTAGATAAATGACAACAGAATTGCAGCATGCGTGGCTGGAGAGCTGGTTCTGCAGTGACAAGCACTTATTGCTGTTCCAGAGGACCTAAGCTCAGTTCCCAGCACCCACATTCAGCAGTTCATACTCCAGCTGCAGGGGATCCAATGCCCTCTTCTGGCCTCTACAAGCACCCCACAGACACACATATATAATTTTTTTTAATGTTAAACATAAAATTACAATATGCTGATGGCTTTTGGGAGTGGACAGACAGACACCTAAGGAGTCATCATACTCTGACTACACTTCTTACTATTTGCATGAAAGTACTAAAGATAAAATTTTTTAAAAAGGAGTGAACTTCAAAGGACAGAGAAAAAAAACAGTAATTCTTAAGCCCCAAGCTCTTTACTAATGGATAATGAGGCTTTGTCTTCCTTCAGGACACAGGGCTGAAGTTTAAGGTCACCTAATATCAGCTCCCAGGGCTATCATTTTGGTGCCTGACCCCAGCCCTGGGTAAAAGGAGGGACTCTCTTTGTCCTAGTTTATAGGTATAGGTTCTGAGGGGTCAAATGGCATGCACAGGGCAGTTGGATCCCTCTGGACTCTCAGAGTAACTCTTCCATCCCCCTTGGCCACAGGGTCTTGTGTACCAGACGGAAGGAACGCAGGACTGAGAGCCCCTGCACGTTGGCCAGGCCCAGCTCCACCAGGCTGAGGGTGACAATGAAGCTGTCGAAGATGTTCCAGCCCTGTTGGAAATACTCATAGGGGTCCAAGGCGATCAGTTTCAGCACCATCTCTGCAGTGAAAATGCCTGTGAAGACCTGGGGGCAGGACATGGAACCCCTGTCACATGGATCCCCTGGGGATCTGGACCTTAGGAGATTTTCCCCTCCCCCGCCTTCTAGCAGACACTTTGGGGACTGAAGGACAGAGGCTCAGGGCCCTGAAAAGGGGCAGGGAGTGGTGCCCATGTGTGTACATGTGAGTGATAGGTACAAAGGCTTCCTTCATGACCCTTGGTTGCTCAGTTCTAGCTCAGGATTTCTCCTCTCTGCCCCAAGCCTCCCTGCTTAGTATAATCCCAGGACCTAGCAAACTTTACTTTTTGATTTTGAAATGTGTAGCTCATGTGGCTCAGGCTGGCCTTGAACTCACTACGTAGCAGAAGCTGACCTTGAACTTCTGACGCTCTTGCCTCCACCTTCCAGGTGCTAGAATTATAAGCTTGTATCAACATGCCCAGTTTTATTCCATGCTGGGAATGGAGTCTAGGAAGGCCTGCACATAGGGGAAGTATTCTACCAACTGAGACAAGTCCTCAACCATCTAGCAAGCTTTGGTGGGCTCAGGGTCTTGGGCAGGGACAAAAAGGGACAAAATCAGTAAGATCAGATCTGCCTCCTCAGTCCCAGAACCCGAGGGCCTCTCAGTCCTTTAATGTTCATGAGGTATGGCCCCCCTCCTATGG
This sequence comes from Lophiomys imhausi, assembly GCA_907164525.1. NCBI lineage: Eukaryota > Metazoa > Chordata > Mammalia > Rodentia > Muridae > Lophiomys > Lophiomys imhausi. The sequence continues at coordinate 304,537 of CAJQZJ010033585.1, read as the reverse complement.
CTATTCTGGGTCCACTGGGCCCCTCCTAAAAGCTTTCCCTGGCCATAGCAGGTGCCCAGACAGCAGCACAGTGTGCAGTGTGGACAGTGGTTGGGCAGACAGACAGGCCCCATCACATACACACACACACACACACACCCTGGCAGCTGTTCCTTGAGCCTGGAGCATGCCCTTGCCTCTCTTGCCCAGCCTGACCACAGCTGCTTCACAGGATAGCTATGTCTGCCTTGAAGGCTGGGGCTTTTGATGATTTGATTTTTATGCCCCCTACCCAGTCCTGCCCTAACCCTCATCCTACACTCTGAGCCTGCCTCTCCCTGAAGGTAAGGGGAGCCTCCTGCCCATTCACCATGGGGGGGGGGGGGATGGGGAGTGGGATGGGACTGGAAAGCAGATTGGAAAGGGTGGAGCACTGAGGAGGAGGTGGTGGCTTTTCCCTTTGTCAGGCTCCACCGGGGCTGGCAATGAGGTGCTAATGCTCCTAATGGGCAGGGATAAGCGGCTGGATCAGAGCATGTCAACAATGGCAAAGGGGTGGGGTGAGCGCAGCCTGGGGAGGCCAGAGAACCTCTGGGGTAAGGGGTGAGGTAGGCCCCTTGCGTTTGGATGCCTCTGGCTGTATACTCGCAACTGCCGAGTCCTTTGGTCTCTTTAGGTTCATGACAGTCTATGAAAGTTGAGAAACTTGTTACCCAGCCCCACCCATTTCCACACCCAGACTCCCTCAACCCCAATTCCAGGAGGTGGCCTGGATCTCAGATCTCAGAGAGTCCTGGTCTCAGCTCATTCCACTCTCCTTTTCCCTAGACCACAGTGTGTGCCTCCTCACTCCAGCTGTCCCCACATGCCCTACATTTCCACACAGCCCAGGCAGACCCACATGGCTGCACCCTCTCCTCCTGTCCCTCCCTTACCAAGTTGCCCACGGAGAGCACATTGTCAAAGTGCTCCGTCATAGGGTAGTGCTCCATGGCCATGAAGAGGGTGTTGAGCACAATGCAGATGGTGATGCCCAGATCCACAAAGGGGTCCATGACGATCAGGTAGATTATGTGTTTGAACTTTACCCACGGGGCACAGCAGTTCCAGATGAGCACTTTGTGTGCACACTTGTACCACCACGGTGGGCACTTCTGATGGGCCTCTTCCAGCTCTGGAGGTGAGAATGTAACAGATTCTTCCCTGGCTTGTCCTTCTCTCGTCTAGCTCTTTGCTCCTCCCACCATGTCCTACCCTTTAGTACTCCGTATCTCAACACTCCAACCACCTGCAAGGCCAGCTCTATCATCTTCCCACCTCACAAGACATCATCCCCCCAAGCTTCAGCTTTCTCTGCCCTGACATTTTTGCCCACTCTTTCAATAAGGCCTTCTTTACCCTCACCCCACAACACTTCACTCTCGGGGTCAGCCCCCTCAAAATCCCATTCATAAGTTCCATCCCTCCAAGCCCTGTTCCCTCAGAGCTCATCCCCTTGAGACATATCTCCTTGGTAAGCCTTAACTTGAACCCCTCCCCCATACTCAGCTTCCAGCCCTACCATCTTGTTCTGCCCCCACAGTGCCCTCCCCTGAGTGAGCTGGGGAGCTGAGCTATCTTCCAGGCTCTCGGGTGTAGGATTCTGCCAGGGAGAGAGATACCCTGGTCTCCTGGAGGGTTCCAGGTCTTTAGAAAGCACTGAGAGTTCATTTTAGGGGGCTAGTCCCCAGGGCTGCCAGTCAGAGTTCCTGAAGGCCTTCCTTTCCTGCTGCTGGTAACATAGATCACTCCGGACTGTCCATGGGCAGAGACACCGTTCCCTATTGAATAGCTTTCTGGAAATCCCCTATTCTTGCCACCCCCAAGCTGTGGGGTCCATGGGATGGGGCTATTCCTTCACCAGCCCTCTATGGCCTATGGGAGTGGCCTCCTCCTAGGCAGCCTCTCCAGTAACTGGAAACTTAAGAGCTAAACACTATTATTGGCCCCACCTATTTTGCAAGGTGAAAGAGACTAGGATGTGTGGCAGGCCCTTGGAGACCCTGGTTGGGGCTGGGGTCTCACCAAGGAGTGACAAAAGCAAACCTCTTTCCAAGTTGTCTCAGGCTAGTCTGCCTGGGCTACTCCCTTTCTCTGGAGTCAGAGATTCTTTCTAGCCTCCTCTCTTCATTTCCTTCTTTCTTCCATATCTCTATTGTTCCTTTCTTCCTCCCTCCTTCTCACCTTCGTCTTCTCCCATCCACACACCTGTCTGTCTTTCTTTCCTTTCAGTGATCTATTCCACCCATCTACCGTGCTTCCGTCCACCTTTCCTTGTTACTGATTTTTAGTCCTTCTCCTGAGACTTGGGAGTACCGCAGGACTTGTGGGGAGTCTGTTGTCCTACTTGGGGAATTTAACAATTGGTCTTTACCTTTACCCAGGAAACACTAGAGTAGTTTCCGGAACACCACACCTTCCTGGTTAGTATTATTAGCTTGTCCTTCCCCGTTGCCTTGGCAGCCCCCAGAGCCCTCCCGGAAGCCCCTAGTTCCTGCAATGGCCTGGCGTTGCAGCCAGAAATGGGCCAGGTTGACAGGACTATATTTATCCCAGCTCTTATTTCTTTGGTGTCAATATTAAGTTACTGCCCTCCTGAAGCTGGGCCCAAGCAGGCCCTATCCTGCACCCCAGGAAGCTGAGAGGCCTGGTGGGCAGCAGAGGCAGAGTAGGAGGGAATGCGGGTACAGGGCACTCACCCTCCATGGCATCAGAGACAGCACTGTCTGCACTGCAGCTTGGCCTTGGGGGCCCCTTCTCCCCAGATGTATCCAGGCTGCCATTGCAATCTTTGTTGTGACCTGGGTCTCCATCTGCCTCCCCAGCTTCCAGAGCCTGGGCAGCCTTCACCTATTAATCAGCAGGGATGATGGAATGAGACATTTTCACCCTGAGCCAGGGATATGAACACACTGACTCTCGGAAACTCTTTCTGAGGCCTTTTCTTAGCTGATATCAAATCTAGCACATGTAGGGAAGGGGCAGTCCTCAGTGGTAATTGAGTGACAAGGTAAGGACAGGGTGACTGATGATGCTCTTGACCCTGAAGACGCTCAATCCTGATTCACTGCTGAGCCCTATACGTCACACATGTATGAAGAAGATCTTTCCCCATAGAATATTTGTATGTGTCCTGCAAACAGGAGTCTCTAGTATAGGCACAATTCTTCCATACACAACCTGGGGTGCCACCTCTGGTTCAGAAAGGACCCAGAAAGCATAAAGACCTTTAATCTGGAGGAAACTTCACATTTCACTGTTCCAAACTCTTTGCTGTACGATGGGGAAACTGAGGCACCTCTTCCACCAAAGCTCCCAACCTGGGTCTTTCTGCTCTCTCCTCCTCCCAACCTACCTGGAATAAGCCAGTAGCTAAGCAGTCTAGGCCAGTGGCAGGGAGACCCTTGGGTCACCACCCCAAACTCCCTTCCTGGTCTGTACCTTTTCCAACTCCTCCTGATGTTTTTTGAATTTTTCAAGCATCTGTTGAAACTCCTCTTCTTTCTCCTGTTCCTCAGCCACGGTAGCCTCATTCTGCTCAGCGTATGCCATGGCCACCACTGCCAGGATTAGATTGATGAGGTAGAAGGAACCCAGGAAGATGATGACCACAAAGAAGATCATGTAGGTCTTGCCAGCTGCTCGAAGGGTCTGAGGATGAGTAGAGAAGGAGGGAGGGGTCTCATGGCCTCCATGGGGCCGTCTACATGGTTGTTGCTTAGGTAGGTAAGCCGAGGAGGGGTCCCTCACAGAGTCTGGGGATTTGGGGGCCTTGGAGACAAGGCATGGCCACCCTCAGCAACTCAGCCATACTCCGGGGAACTTCAAAATACATGTGAGTGGCTTAGGCATTCCGCTGTCGCAGATCAGAGCTATGGGGAGTCCAAGATCAGAACACCAGGGTGGATAAACAGCTAACAAGGCTTGAAACTGCTTTGCCACAGAGCCTAGTACCTAGAAAATGCTCAACAAATAGTATATCTATTGTCATTGTTATTATTAATCTTGTTAAAAAAAAACAACACTGCCAAAGATAGAAGACACTATCATTCGTTCTCAACCCACCTGCCATACAAACAGTGAACACCAAGTACATGCATCTCTTGGTATCTTGGGAATTGGTTCCTTGGATACCAAGACGCAGAGATGTTCAGGTCTCTTCCAGGAAAGGGTGCGGTGTTTTCATGCAACCCAGACACCGCCCCCCCCCACCTTCTAATCCTTACCAGATGACTCGTGGTGTCTAATACAATGTAAGTGCTATGCACACAGTTGCTGATCTAAGTTATGGAACAAAAGTCTTTCCCCATGGAATATTTTTATGTGTCCTCAAAACAGGAGTCTCCAGTAGAGGTGCAATTTTTCCTTCTAAAATATTTCTCTTTGTCTTTTGCTTACGCATTGCTGGGAATTGAACCCAGGACCTTGTATACACTACCACTGAACTATATCCCCAGGGCCACCCCCCTTTTTGGTTTTGGTTTTTCAAGATAGGGTTTCTCTGTGTAGCCCTAGTTGTCCTGAAACTTGCTCTGTAGACCATGCTGACCTCGAACTCAGAGACCTGCCTGCCTCTGCCTCCCGAGTGCTGGAATTAGGGGCACATGTCACCACCACCCACTCTTTTTTTTTTTAAAGCATTTTCAATCTGTAGTTGGTTGATCTATAGAGGTGGAGGGCCAACTATCATTGTATGAGGGCAGAGTTGAGTTCCTGGCTGACCTACCGGTTTCAATGAGATTTGGAGGTTCCTGGGCCCAGACACTCAACTCATAAAAGGAAAAGGTCTGTGGTTTGGCTCTGGCCAGGTGTTCCTAAGAGCCCACAGGGGGACTGAAGGAGCCCCTTAGAGAAGATGGTGCAGTGGGGGCCTGGCCATTGTGGGTGGGCTCTGTGGGGCTCTTGAGGGATGGTGGCATTGAAGGCATGTCTGTGGGGCCAAGGGAGCAGAGTGGGGGCAGCTGTACCAGCTGGAAAAGGTTCTCCCAGTAGTCCTGTGTCATGAGACGGAAGAGAGCCAGGAAGGCCCAGCTGAAGGTGTCATAGCTGGTGTAGCCATAGTTGGGGTTCCGCCCCGCCTTTATGCATTCATAACCCTCAGGGCAGTGCCTAGGAGTAAAAAGCAGACAGCGAAGAGAGCTGAGGACAGATGGAGGACTAGAGGTACAGGGGGGATCCCTAGTTCTCCATCCATCCTCCAAGCACAGTAGCTCTCTATCCTTACCCACTAGTTCCCTCACAATCCTAGTCACCCCAGATCCCCACCTTCCAGGACCCCCAGGGTACACCGCTGCCCCACAACTCACCCAGCGTCGCTGCTGTTCCCACACAGCAGGGCATCATTGGAGCCCTCCAGGAAATAGAAGTTCCCTTTGGGAATCAGAGGCCACAAAGAAGGCATATTACCACACAGATGCACAGAAAACACACATACACATCATGTCATCACGTGTGTGGACAGATCTGTGTGCCCAAAGAGGCCACACAGGTACTCCCTGGGGCTCCTCCCATCTTTTATGAACAGTTCCAGACTCCCCAAGGTCTCCAGTGGGTTAGCTGCAGGGGCTCAGCTTAAGCCGTGTTGGCTTGGTGCCTCCTGTGCTTATGGCATCAGGAGTTACCAGGGGCCCAATAAGGGTCAAAGGGCATGTGTCTATGTATGCACTGACACATATTTATCTAAGTGTAGGGTTGGGGTTAGAATCTAAGGACCACAGTAAAGGAAAAGTACCATTCCAATGACCAGACACTGTGAGTAGTGGTAACTGTGTGAGAATGTGTCTCTGTGTGTGTCTGTGTATGTGTGTGTGTGTGTGTGTGTGTGTGTGTGTGTGTGTGTGT
>CAJQZJ010033585.1:288324-298668 GCA_907164525.1 Lophiomys imhausi | reverse complement strand
TGTGTGTGTGTGTGTGTATGTTGCATGTGCCCATAAAGGACAGGCATGTGAATAGGATGTGCCTGCTGGCAGCACATCCAGGGAGGGAATACAAAGTGTGGGGAAAGAGAATAGGGTACCCAGGCTACAAAATGATGATGGATTGTCTCTTTGTACAGTGAGAGCCTTTGTATGTGTGTGTGTGTGTGTGTGTGTGTGTGTGTGTGTGTGTGTTCAGGGGGGTCTCTCATTAAGACATGGGGCTTGCCAATGAGGCAGGGTTGGCTAGCTACACAACAGAGCCCCAGAGATCTGTCTGTTTCTACCCTCCACTTCCATCCCATCTCCACCCTAGTGCTGGAATTACAGGCACGGACCACCATGCTTGATAGTTTACATGGGTTCTGGGGATTGACCTCACGACCTCAGTCTTGCATGACAAGCACTTTATGAGTTGAATTCTCTTTAGCCTCAACAGGCTCAGGATTTTTAAAACATTCTCTCATCATCACACTAACCTTTTGAGGGAGGTCTTGCCATACTCCATTTAATAGGAAAGGGTTCTAAGGGTCATGACTGATTGACTTATTGGAGGCTATCCAAGTTGGTTAGTGATGGATTTAAGCTTAAGTCTTCCATAAAGAAGTGGCTGAGACAGAGGCTTCTTGGGGGGCCAGGTAGTCAGTCTCCTCTGGCCCTTCTACCTTGATTCTCACCTTCGTCATTGATGTAGGCATCCCAGTCAAAAGTAGAGTTGCTGGCCCAGCTCTCCTGGCTGCTCCAAGTGTCATTGCCATACCATGTGTCGTTGCTGTACCACGTGTCATTAGCATACCACGTGGTGTTGGTGTCGTTCATGGGCGGGGGCCAGCGAACGCACTTCTGCCGAAGGTTTCCCATGAAAAGCTGCAGCCCCACCAGGGCGAAGACACTCAGGCAGAAGACAGTGAGGATCATCACATCCGAAAGCTTTTTCACGGACTGGATCAGGGCGCCCACAATGGTCTTCAGCCCTGATCATAGAGAAGGCGAAAGCCTCAGCAGGGGCTAATGGTGGGACGGTAGAGGACTCCCACTCTGACCAGCACCCTGAACCTCAGCCAACTTCATTTCTGAGGCTGGTTTCACTCCACAGCTGCTTCCCCAAAGCCTTGGTATACTAACCCTTTCTTTTTTTTTTTTTTTTATCTTATTTTGGTTTTTCAAGACAGGGTTAAACCTTTTCTTGAGTAACCCTTTCTTGAGTACTTCCTCTGTGAGGAGCTCAGCTTTGCCTGCAGAAGAATGACCTCTAAGATTCATGGGCTGCTGCCTGACCCTCAGAATTACACAAAAGCATACATAGGAATTTAATAAATGTCACAAGGTTAGTGATCCCAAAAACGTGTTCTCCAGATCCCCTCATATCACAAACTGCGCCCTTCAAAAAGAAACCACCATGTTTGGGAAAGGCAGTGCCCTAGAGGCCACTATTTATTATTATTATTATTATTATTATTATTATTATTATTATTTGGTTTTTCAAGACAGTGTTTCTCTGTGTAGCCCTGGCTGTCCTGGACTCACTTTGTAGACCAGGCTGGCCTCGAACTCACAGTGATCCGCCTGCCTCTGCCTCCCAAGTGCTGAGATTAAAGGCGTGCGCCACCACGCTCAGCGAGGCCACTATTATTAATCCCCAAGGACCAGCAGGGCTTACTCTGAGAATCTCTAGACTGATTTTGAAAATCAATGTCTTCATGTCGAGCAGGGGTGGCGCAGCTTTTAATCCCAGCACTTGAGGTGCAGAGGCAGGCAGATCTCTGAATTTGAGACCAGTGTGTTCAACAGAACAAGTTCCAGGATGGCCAAGGGTACACAGAGAAACCCTGCTCGGAAAACTAAACCAAACCAAAACAAGAACCAATTCTGATGGAATTCCATGGGACAGATTTCAGCCACCGATGGAAGTCACAGCTTCTTCCTTGGACCTGGTAACTCATTTCTCCCTTCTTTTCCTGACGTGGAAGCCAAATGTTCAGCAGTCTCTTTCTGAGAGCCCTCCTGAGTTCTGAAGACATTGAAGCCTGGCTCAGAGGGAAGCAGTTATAGTGAAATCTCCAGGGGGGGGGGGGCCCTGTCTCACTGGCCTCCAGTGCGTGAGAGGGCTCTGGACTGCCAGGACTGGGGACTGTGTTTCTTCCTACCACCATGACTGGCTGTTTCCCTCCTCTACAGCCTGCTCACCATCTCTTTCAGGATCCTCCCTGAGTTCTCCTTAAGGAAACTATGTCAGGTTCTCTTCATGCTTTGCGGTGCTGGGGATAAACCAAGGACCTCACAAGGCAAGTCAAGAAATCAACCATGAGTTAACACCCCCTGCTTTCTGCAGGATTTGTATGCATATATGTATTTAAAGTATATATACATATCAGTGTATGTACTGTTTGAGGCTGAGTCTCTGAATGGAGCCCAGGCTGGTCTCAAACTTGGAATCTTTTGGCTTCTCTGTCTGCTAGGATTATAAGTGTGGACCCACCCACCGTGCTGGGCTTTTATGCATGCTTTTCTGAGTGAATCATATTCTGCATGCCTCATTCTTTTTATTAAAAGAAAAAGATTTGTTTTGTTTACTTATGTGTGCATGTTTGCGTGTACATATGTATATGTGTATGCAGGTACCCAGGGAGGTCAGAAGAGGGTGTTGGATCCCATGGAGATGGAATTAGAGGCAGTTGTGATCCAAATGTGAGTGTTAGAGACTGAACTCTGGTCACTCTTAACACTTAGCCATCCTTCCAGCCCCTGGCTCTTCTTGATAAATTACTTTAGAATTGCCCTTCCCTCACTGCTGGGATACATTTTTCTGGGAGCACTGAGGGCTAGGACTTGCCCTCCTTGGAATCACTTTCAGGTAGAGCTCTGGGCTTGTCTGATCTCCTTGTATCTCAGGCAGAGTTCTCCTTACTTTAAATGTATGCTTATGTATCACACCAGTTGTGGTGACCCCCAACCATAAAATTATTTTCATTGCTTCTTTATAACTGTTAGGAATCATAATGCAAAATATCTGTGTTTTCCAATGGTCTTAAGTGACCCCTGTGAAAGGGTCATTTGATCTCAAAGGGGTCATAACCCACAGGTTGAGAACCACTGTCATAGATATTTCAGGCATTTAGTTCTCATACACACCCCAATGTTTAGGACTAAGGAAACCTAGGCCAGATTAAGCCACTTGCTTAAGGTCAGTGTCAAGAAGTAGTGGAGGGAGAATCAGCCCCACGTTGTGTGTTTGCAGAGTCTGTGCCCACCTACCTTGCTATCCTGTCTCTTACATGCCCAGCCCCCCACTAAGAACCCCTTCTGCTTGATAGCCACATGGACCTCTCTGTGTTCAGGTTGTGGTACAATATTATACACACATATGTCAAAACATGTTTTGGGCTCCCAGAACCTGAATTCTTCTAGGCCTGAGTATGGTGGAGGGGCATGTTGTCCCAGGCAGGTCCCCACGCCTCCCAATACCTGGGATAACCGTGATGGTTTTCAGGGCCCGCAGCACACGGAAGGTCCTCAGGGCTGAGATGTTGCCCAAATCCACAAACTCTGTCACATACCTGAGTGGGAAGTTGAAGTGGAAGGCGTCAGAACTGTGACAGAAATCAAACATCTCTGGGTCCAGAATGAGGATTCCCAAAGAATTCTTGAAATTGGGATTATCACAAGGAGTGGAGGGTGGGTCAAATAACCCCCAATGTTCCTGTTTTAGCCCAAGAGTTGGGAAGAACAGTGCTGGGTTTTGCTGCTAGAGAGTAGAGGGACAAGAATGGCCCTGCTCACCCACTGGCTGTGGAGCTCTGAGTCAGGCGGCCTCCTATGAGGAGGGGACACTGGCCTATGAGCAGAATCCTAGGAACATCCTAGATCACGTGGCTCAGTCAGCACAAGTAATCTACCGCCTCCACCCTCCTGGCAACGCTCTCTTTGGTGCTTGGCCCTCTTGCTGCTCCCACGCCAGCCTCAGGCCTTCCTTACGCCATCATGATGACACTGAAGTCCAGCCAGTTCCAGGGGTCCCGGAGGAATGTGAAGTCATCAATGCAGAAACCTCGGGCCAGCATCTTAATGAGGGACTCAAAGGTGTAGATCCCTGTGAAGGTATACCTGACCAGAAGACTGCCAGTCAGGGCCAGGTGTGTTACCTGGATATGCGTGTGTGTATGTGGCAACTGTGGATATTAGAGGAGGAGAGGCACCAAGATAGCAGATGGCTGCCCAGGCCTGGGGACATCAGTGAGGGTGACAGCATGCCCACCCCACCTTGGCTTAAGGCATTGTGTTGTAGGGACAATGTGTCTCCCATGAAAGGCAAGAACAGTGTCACTTTGAATACTCGGAGTGCAGACTTGGGATAGGGCATCTAGGGAGGGGAACTTACTCCACATCCTTGGACCAGGAAGGCGGGTTGCTCATGGTCATGAACACACAGTTGGTCAAGATGGTGATCATGATAAACATGCTGAACAACGTGGCGGGTGGGTCAAGGAAAGAGAGGAAGTGGCTGGGAAGATGAGGGCAACAGAAGGTCTCCTGCCCACCCCTGACCTCCCCACCTCTCCCACTTGGGCAGGATATGCGTGGATGAGCACCTTGATAACCACACGCCTGACGATGCTGAAGGGGCTCAGCATGTACAGGGCAGGTGTAGCAGAGAACCGGAAGATGGCCTTGCCTTTGTTGAGCACAATGAAGGTCTGAGGCACAGAGAGAAACTGTGAGCTCCCGACGGACAGACAGACGGACAGGAGACTCAGATTGAGGGAGCCCTCCCACACCCAGACCTTCTTGTCACTGTAGTAAGGATCCAGGTCCTCCAGGGGGATGCCGATGACTTCAGGTGGGGGGTCCCCATAGATGAGTGGTAGGTTCTTGCCAGCTTCCAGGTCACTGCGTGGCTTCTGCTCCGGCTCCTCAATCTCCATCTGTTTGTTCCGCTGCAGCCGGGCCTCCTCCTCCACTGCCCGCTGCTCTATGGCTGCCAGGGACTCTGGGGTGAAGGGGCGCAGGCAGTGGGGACCCGGGGGCACCAGGGTGGGCAGAGATGAGCTGGCCATCTTTGCATCCTGGGCTCAGGAGGCCAGAAGCACCGGTGGTAGGCAGCGGGGCAGCTCTGGGGTTCTGAGGGGTCACCAATGCCTTGGGTCTGCTATGTATGCCTCACTTTCTGTCTGTCCAGGGTTTGAGCCACAGAGGTGGGTATACTGGTCTTGTTGGGGCTGGAAGATATGCCTGCAAGACCTGGGTGTGCTGGTGCACAGGCTCTGGGCACGGAGCATCCCCCACCCCGGCCAGAGGTACTCTCTTCTCAGCAATAGGTTGTGCCACCTTCAGGATCAACAGAACCAGATCTTCTGCAGCCTTGGGAACTTGGGGCCAATGCCCCAGTGTCCTGAACTGTCTGCTGGGTTCAGACTCCAGGAACTGTGTGGCTTCAGCCTATAGGGACACAGAGAGAGAACCTGTACTGGCTGTCCACATAATCTCCAGATGGACCAGGATAGTACTGGCTAGCCAGAAGATATGGGTGGAGACCATCCAGGTTTCAGCTAGACTCAGTGTGGAAGGAGGGTTGTGATCTACTGATGATGTCTGCCGAGGAGAAGCTCAGAAGAATTTCGACCCTGTCTGTATTTGTCATCTCTGCCTAGAGAGAAGGGAAAAAAGAAGGATGTGGGGACATAGAGTTTCTTTTCTGATCTTTAGGGTATTTGGCAGTGGGCTGGGAGAGGGAACGTAGAAGGAACCCGGGCCTTCAGAGAGTCTCAACAGCTTCCTTCCATGGCTCTGTAGAATCAAAATGTCTGGGCAGATGGAGCTGGAAAAAGATGTAAGGTATGGGTGCGGGGTATGCCAAGAGACCTGGGAATGCTAACATAAATGACCAGGAAAGTCAATAGGGTTAAAGAGATGGACAATTCCAGTAGGGCAGAGACAGTTTTTGGTTGGTGGTCTGTAGAAAAAATGGCTAATTAAATTATTACTTACTATTTATATTATTGTTAATTGATTTGGTGGCTGTTAATCCTTAACCCGCCATTATAAATGAATACACATAGACACCGGATGGATTTTAACAAGCCTTGGCCTGAATTGTGAAACCCTAGCCCATCTAAGCTAGCTCATAAATCTATTACCCAAATATGACCCCATATATACATACGCCCCCTTTGGACTATTATTCTCCACGCTATGTTGATGTTCCAGGCCACATGGAATGATCTTCTTTTGTCTACCCCATGGCGTATGTCCTCCTTCTTCCTGCTCTTGGTTTCTTCTCTCCAACGTGCTCTCTGTCTCAGACACCTGCACAACTTAGTCCTGCCTACCTCCATCTTTGCCCAGTCTCCAGGCCTCAGCATTTATTTAACCAATCAGAGACAATGTAACAGACAGCAAGGAAAACCCAATTAATTAACATTTAGAATGCTTAACATCACCCCATCAATTTCCTCCTTTTGTCTAATAAAAAGGCTAAATTTTTTAAGTCATATAGTAAAAACAGGAAGAATATGAAACAATCCAGAAAACCGTATATAAAAGTTACATATATAATGTTTAGCCTATTTGTATCAGGGAATATTGAAGAAGAAAAAAAGCATCTATCTATGTGTGTCTAAAGTTTTGAACCTAAACATTTTTTTATGATATCCTATATTTATAAACCTAAAGATTTTATTTAAACTTGAAAATATGTTTTTAAATCCTAAACAACTCAAATTCAATTGAAAGTTTATAACTATTATGCCTTTAGCCCCACCAAAGGCATAAGAAGGGATAAAGTTATTATTTGAGTGAGTAGGAAGCATAGGAGAGCAGTTTCCAGAATGGAAAAATGACAGTTTGTTGCCTAGACAGACCCAAATATCTCTCGACACCGTTGAAGCATCATCTTCAGCCTTCTGGTCAAGTATTTCTCATAGGCTTACTGAGCATGGACTTAGAGGAGTAATCCCCTCAGCAAAGGCCAATATGGGGCTAGAGAGATGGCTCAATGTGTAAGTGCATATAAGGACCTGAGTTTGTATTCTAACATTTAAGTTAAAAACAAATAAACAAACAAACAAAAAGGAGCACGCCTTTAATCCCAGCACTTGGGAGGCAGAGGCAGGCGGATCATTGTGAGTTCGAGGCCAGCCTGGTCTACAAAGCGAGTCCAGGACAGCCAGGGCTTCACAGAGAAACCCTGTCTCGAAAACAAACAAACAAAAAAAAAAAGGTAGCCACATGCACGCTTGTAACCCCAGTGCTGGGGCAGGAGCAGCAACAGAAGATTGCAGGGTTTTGTAGGCCAAAAGTGTATGTAGCATCGGGTTCAAGGAAAGACCTGTCTCAAAGAAACAGGGTGGATAGGGGGAAAATAAGACAACTAATGCCCTCCTCTGGTCTCTGCAAGTGCATGTGCACACAAAAAAATATATGCAGGAGGGAAGGGGGAGGGGAGGGGGAGGGAGCACATATTGATGGGTCCTAGAGCCTCCACCCAAACACAGGGACCCTGGCAGACCTCCAGAGCAACATCAAGTACAGCTCTCTCACAGAAGATCCAAGCACAGAGGCTCTGATTATTGTACATACTTCTCAGGCTTGACCAACAGAACAGATGAAGGGCAAGGCCAGAGCAATTGGGCAGAGCTGGCCACGCCCCTTGCCCAGTTACCCAGCTGCTTCTTGCTGGGCTTCAGGGAGTCATGTTTCTGGGGATGACTTCTTAGATGGTCAGTGACCCTGCTGTGTGCAAGTGCACACACACACACACACACACACACACACACACACACACACACACACTCAGGCCTGAGCTAGAGCCCTCACAGAGTTACTCAGCCTGTCACAACCTTCCTTACCTTACCCGGACCCCACACATGCACACTGGCATCTTGTCATATTGACAACAACAGAGGGACCCACCCAGTCTGAAGTACCTTGGCAAACCTACCCTGATTCTGGGGCTGCTCTTTGTCTTTCACTGGAGCCCAGAGGGACCACAATAGCCCAGCATCACAGTCCTGCTCTAGCCCAGCCCTTGAGGAAACTTACCTCACCTGAATCATAGTCCCAGTGTTTCTTCTCAGCTGACACCCCTGAGCATTCTGTCCTGCTCCCATGTCTTGACCATGATATGTCCCACTCCACTGGCGCACTTCTGGTCTCTGCTCTGGTAGCACATCTCCCTTCAAAATCACATCACAGCTCTCCTATCCTGTCACCATTCCTGAAGTCATTTCCTGTTTGGATGTTTTGCTGGGTGAGGGGACATTATCTGTACTGTCAGACCCACACACTGCCTCACAGCTGTCTGCAACTCCTGTTCCAGGGGATCTGATGCCCGCTTCTGACCTCCACAGGGACATGGTAAATACGCATACATGTAGGCAAGACATTCATATAATAAAAGTAAATTAAGTTACTTTTTTCCTTTTGTTTTTCAAGACAGGGTTTCTTTGTAGAGCCCTGGCTGTTTTGGAACTAGCTCTGTAGACCAGGATGACCTTGAACTCACAGAGATCCGCCTGCCTCTGCCTCCCGAGTCCTGGGACTAAAGTTGTGCACCACCACAGCCCGGCTAGTTACAAAATATTTTTAAAAGCCATGTGTCACCTCCTCTGGCTCTACTTTGTTTTTATTTTTGTTGTTGTTTCTTTGACACAGTCTGTTCTTGGCCTGAGGTTCAATGATCAGGCAATCTATGTTAGCTGTTTGTATCTCTACTTCCTCAAGGCTGGGATTACAAGTATACCCTGCCACACTCAGCTTTGTCTGTTTGGTTTTTGTTTTGTTTTGAGTGGGAGCTGAGGGTTGAATTCAAGGTTCTCAAGCTTGTGCAACACGCACCTGACTCACCAAACCACCCCCCATCCCTGCAGCGTTTTCTATGAGGCCTATTCTTCCGCTCTGTGAAAATAAGTGCTTCGTGTCACCCTATAGTTCTTCAAACGTCTACATTCTCCCCTTAGCATTTCCCTCGGATGGCCCTGCCTCTTCTTCCCAGAGAAAGCCAGCATAAAGTCAAGCCTACCAACCTCTGCATTGCCCTGCCTCTTCTTCTCTTCCTGCTCCTGGCAAAGTAGAAAAATAATAATCTGGCCAAGCATGGTGACATACTCCTTTAGTCCCAGCACCGGGGTAGCAGAGGCAGCAGATCTCTGAGTTCCAGGCTAGCCCGGTCCACAGAGCAAGTTCCAGGACAGCAAGGCCTACCCTTGTCTCAAAAAACCAACAACAAACCAACCAACCAAATAATAATAATAATAACAACTACCACCACAGGCTGGTCCCTCCACTTACACTCACCACCCAGGGCCCACAATCCCTTTCTGAAGTTCTTTTCTGTCTGCCACTCAGGGATGTCTGCCTTCTACATTAAAACTGATAATAGCCACCACACCTCACACCTCCCATCATCCATTTCCCTGTCTTCCTGTCTCTGTTCACAGAAGAGCTTCTTGGAAAGTGTCTACACCAGCTGTCTCTACTTCCTTACCTTTTGCTCCCTCCTCAACACATTCCAACCTGGCTGCCATCGCCCTCAACAGGAACTGCTTTGTCAAATCACCAACACACACACACCCCCAATGCTGCCAAGTCCAGGGCACATGGTTCTCTCCTCACCTCCCTTGACCTCTCAGGAGCACTCAACCCAGTTGGCCACAGACCCTCTCTGGAATATTCTATTGTTTCATAGTTTCTCTTCCTCTCTGGCTGCTTCTTAACAACTCCTGTTATACGGCCCTTTCTGCACCCCATCTCAAGCTGCACAGGGCTCAGCCTTCACAGAATGAAATCACTTCTATGATGGGAGAAAATGCTGGAGGAATAAAAGGAACCTGTCCTTTGATCTCTGCACTGACCTGGCAGCTGGACAGCTCCATGGTGCTAAGAGCCCACCCCACCCCCAATTGCAACAGAACTTTTGTGGGTTTTCTATGGTTCCATACAGTCTTTCTCGTGCCAAGAAATGCCACCCCTCCCAGTTTCTCAGATCAGTCACCTACATGTGTCCCTGAATTCTCCTTTTCTGTCACTGTATCCACAGCCCTGCTAATTCCTTTTCCACACTGCATGGAAACCTGCCTTTCTCAGCTTCTCAGGCCCCACCTCACAGTCATTTCTGGCAGTAGCCTGTCTCCCTGCTACCATTTTTGCTACTCACCCTCTGAATCAGTCCCATGAAAGCAGCCACTGATACTTCAAAATAAAAGTTGGCTCCTGTTTCTGTTTAAAACTCTCCAATTAGCCGGGCGGTGGTGGCGCACGCCTTTAATCCCAGCACTTGGGAGGTAGAGGCAGGCGGATCTTTGTGAGTTCAAGGCCAGCCTGGTCTACAAA
>CAJQZJ010033585.1:216787-288224 GCA_907164525.1 Lophiomys imhausi | reverse complement strand
AAAAAAAAAAAAAAAAAAAAAAAAAAAAAACTCTCCAATGACTCCCCATTGTGCTTAGAAAACAACCCAAGCCTCCTGTGGTGGCCTCCCAGGTCCTGGCTCTCTGGCCCCTGCCTACTTCTCCTATTTTTGTTGTTTGTTTGTTTTGTTGTTGTTGTTTGTGTTTTGAGACAGGGTTTCTCTGTGTATCCCTGGCTGTCTTGGACTCACTCTGTAGATCAGGCTGGCCTTGAACGCACAGAGATCCACCTACCTGCCTCTGCCTCCCAAGAGGCACCACACCTGGCACTTCTCCTACTTTTGTCTACTGTTCTCAGTCTGGTCACTGTGTCCCAGTCCCATTGGCTTCTTTGACCACTGACCTTGTTCCTGCCTTTGGGTTTTACCCAGTTGCCCTCTCTCTCTGGAACCCCACAGCCCTTCCTTTCTCTTCCCATGGTAGCTCCTTCTCTGTCTTCTATTTTGAAGGAGTTCATTCTCTTTTTTGGTGTGGTGATATTATGCATTCTAAATGTTAATTAACTGGTCCTGCTTACTGTCTGTTACTTACATTGTCTCTGATTGGTTGAATAAATGCTGAAGCCTGAGACTGAACAAAGACATAGGTAGGCCGGACTAAGGTGTGTGGGCTTCAGAAGCCTAAAGTAACCAGAAGAAGAAGCCTCCAGTAGATGGGTAGAAGAAGACTCAAAGACAAACAGGAAAGAGCAGGAAGGAGGACACACGCCATGGGATAGAGAAAAGAACGTCATTCCACGTGGCTTAGAACATTGGCCTAGTGTGAAGAATAGCAGTCCAAGGGGACATATGTATATATGGAGTCGTATTTGGGAAATAGAATCAAGAGAGAGCTTAGATGGGCTAAGATTGCTCAATCCAGGCCAAGTCTTGTTAAAATGCACGTGGTGTCTGTGTGCTCATTTAAGATGGCTAGTTAAAGATTAATAGCTACCAGCCAATTAACGATAATCTAAATACTGGTAAACAATTTACTTAATTATTTCTACACTTTTTCCTACCACACTCCCCTGCATTTTCCTGGACAGTATTTTTCATAAGTTGTAAATGCTTGCCTCTTTTGTTTGTGTGTATTATCCACAGGATGGGAATGCCCAACAGGAGCAGCAACTGTGTCTGTCTAGGTAACTGTGGCTAGTCCCAGCACAGGGCATGTCATAGGTATTTACAAAGTGTTTGTTGCCAGGCATGGTGGCAGATGCCTTTAATCCAGCACTTTGGAAGTGAGACAGTCAGATCTCTATGAGTTTAAGGTCAGTCTAGTCCTCACAGTGAGTTCCAGGCCAGCTAGGGCTACATAGTGAGATCCTGTCTTAAAACAAAAATACCAACAAAGGACAACGAATGAATGAATGAATGAAATGGTGAGGGCTTGGGTTCAAACCTTCTAGGGACCTCATGGGCTTTTCTATGCTTCATCCACAAATCCATCCATCTGTTCATCAGTCTGTCCATTCCTCTATCCATCCTAGTCACATCTCAAAAGCTGAGTTGGCCATGAGTACAGCTCAGCAATCCACAGTTAGATGTTTGCAGAGACGCGGGGCGGTGGTGGCGCATGCCTTTAATCCCAGCACTTGGGAGGCAGAGGCAGACGGATCTTTGTGAGTTCGAGGCCAGCCTGGTCTACAAAGCGAGTCCAGGACAGCCAGAGCTGTTAAAAACAAAGAAACCCTGTCTCGAAAAACAAAAACAACAACAACAAAAAAAAGATGTTTGCAGAGAGCTTATGGTCTGGGGACGGTGGACCTAAGCACAAATGGCTGTTACAAGATGATACAGAGCCTGTCTTTAAGAGGGGTGTGGGTGGTCCCGGGGAGTTCAAGTGGGTGAGAGGTTACTTCCAAGCAAGAGAAATAAAGATGACTATTTTTCAGCTGGGTCTCAATGGATGAGTAAGTTAGGAACACAGGAAGACAGAGGGGGAAGGACATCCCAGGGAGAGGGGACAGTCAGGGAAAAGGCAGTACACTGGGAACTCATATGAATCGCATAAGCCATTTAGGGAATGGGGTGGGGAGAGGTGGGATGTTAGTGGGCCTGAGGTTGTTGACAGGCCTGAGGGAACTAGACTTCTTGTAGCCTTGGAGAGTTCCTCCCAGGGGTAGGAGGTCAAGCAGAGTCACTACTGCCCAGTAGTGTGTTTCTGCTGTCTACCCTTCCCATGCACCTACATTAGGTGGGGAGAGTTGTATTGTTTTTTAGTGATACCAAAGGCAAGATGAAAGGTCAGCTGCAGTGTATGGATGTCCCTGGTAGGGACAAAGCATCAACAAGACCCCATGACACCAAATAGGCTGTCTCCCTGGGATTCAGTGAGGTGTGAACATGGTAAGGTGACAGCTCCTTCCACCCAACTCTGTCCCAGTCTGGTCCCTGAGATATGGCATGAGGGTCAGGTGAAACAAGGAGAGACCCTATTTAAGAACGAAGTGGGGGGCTGGAGAGATGGCTCAGAGGTTAAGAGCACTATCTGTTCTTCCAAAGGTCCTGAGTTCAATTCCCAGCAACCACATGGTGGCTCACAACCATCTACATTGAGAGAGACCTGGTGCCCTCTTCTGGTCTGCAGGCATACATGCAGGAAGAACACTGTATACATAATAAATAAATAAATATTAAAAAAAAGAACGAAGTGGGTGGAGCTTGAGAGTTCCCAAGCTAGAGAGGATTGAGATGCAAGGCATCTTGTATCATCTGATGGAGAAAATGCTGGTGGACTGAAAAGCTGATCTCAAACAGAGCTGAAAAATTAAGGCCAGCTCTCCCTGAGGCAGAAAGAAGCTGGTGAGCAGAGAAGGCCTCAGCAAAGCAGCAAAAGAAAAAGGACTAAACCCTGTGGCGCAGCTTTTGCCTAGAGGGGTTCAACCAGTTCAAATAATGGCCTGAATGGAACTGTGGCCAGCCCAAGATTGAGGCAGAGCAGCTGAGTGGCTAATACAAACTGAGTAAATTGGCATACGGACAGCTAAGGCCTTCCAGAGAGAAGAAAGCCTCGAGCCTCATTTAAAGTGAAGCTGTCATAGCCAGTTTACCGTAAAGGACCTATGTCTGAGATATTCCTGAAGAAAGACTGTTGACTAAGTGCCTTAAAGGATCTACTCCTGAGGTGTTCCTGACAACTGAGGACCTGCCCCAGAGACTGTATCCTTCTAAAAGGTTAGGATTAGTTGTTGAATAATAGTTGTTATAGTTATTAATAAGTTTAGTTGTTCAGTAACAGGGGTTATAATCATTCTTATGGCTAGTAGTTAAGTAATTGTTTATATTTGTTATAAGTGCATATAGTTATTAATAAATACATATTGGATAATTAAAAAGATTTGTCTTCAGTTAGGGTCCTCAGGGCTTGGGTCCTTGGTGTTTCAAAGAACTGAGAGAGCAGTATTCACTTCTTCCTCCACAACAAGGGACTGAGACCCAGAGTGTAACATAACTTCCCAATCCACAAGTTCATTCGCTCACTCAACAAACTTTCTGAGTTTGTGGTATATTCCCCACTGTGATCTTGGCCTCAGGCAGAGGCAGGGCAGAGCACAGAGGAGGTAAAGTCCCTGCCCTCACGGAGCTTGCATTCCAGAGGGAGGAGGCAGGCAGTAAATAGGGGAGCAAATAAGATAATTTTAGCGAGTGATAAATGAGAAGCCAAGCCAAGGCTAAAGCCATCTCCCAGGAGCCAGGGCTGGAGCCCATTTAGAAAGCGCAAAGTCTCATGCAAACCACTTTCAAAAAGGAAGTTTGGGCGGAAGTGGTGGGTAAATCAGGCCTTCCTGGGGGCCTGGAGTTGGTGAGCCGATCAGGATGGAGACTGGGGGTAGGAAAGGTCAGGAATGGTGAGCCAGGCTGAGGCCAACTGTCTGCAGGCAAAGAGCCGAGGGTGAGGACGCTGAGGGTGAGGCAGCTCCTCCTGGAGCACGTCCAGCCCAGCACTGTTTCTCCCTGTGGGGCAGCCAGATTGGAGCACCCAGCTCCAGGGATAGTCTGACCACAGAGGCCTTTTCTCCCTGGCCTGGGCACTCAAAGTGTCCATTCATTCCCAGTGCAGTCTATCATCACTTTGGAGCTTTTCCTAAGACCTCTGGTCTAAGTCCCCGCCCTGTAAATTATCCTCATTCTTCTCTTTTCAATCTTCATACTCAACAAAAAATACTAGCTGATTAATATCTGACAGTCTGTTAAAGGATACCATGGCCACATGGGATTTATCTCAAACATGCAAGGCAAGCTCAAAAAACTAAACAATGTAACTTCATATCAATAGACTGAAGAAGAAAAATCACATGATCATATCAAAGGATGAAGGTAAAGGTTAAAAACAAAACAAAATAAACCATAGTCCCCATTCATGAATAAGACCTTCAGCAAATTAGAAAGGAGAAGAATTCCCTTAAATCGATGAAGGCGATTTGTAAAGAACCCTGTTGATTTTGGTAGTGACACACGCCTTTAATCCCGGCACTCAGGAGGCAGAGGCAGGCAGATCTCTGAGTTCAAGTCTAGCCTGGTCTACAAAGTGAGTCCAGGACAGCCAAGGGCTATTACACAAAGAAACCCTGTCTCGAAAGCGCTACAGTTACTATAGTTAGCATTTACTTCAGTGCTGAGAAACCAGAAGACTCCACCAAAAGTCATGACCAAAGAAAAGGTGGCTCCTTGCTGCTTGTCAACACCAGACTGAAAGTTTTACCTTTGCAATAAGACAAGAAAACAAAATAAAAGGCAACCACTGGGAAGGAAGAAATAAAACTGTCCCTGTTGACAGGTGGCATGATTGTCTATGTCCAAAGTCAGAATTGACCAAAAGACTCTAGGAACTGGAAACAATCACAGAAAAGCTCTAGGTACAAGCTAACCACAAGCCGACGTATGGACCTTTACAGAGGTCTCTGACCCTGCCCACCTAGCTTTTTATGAGAGAAGGCCTGCTGTACATTGATTTCCTCTGTGATCAAGTCCATCTACCATGAATGAGTATCTGTGATCCTAAATGCCCCTAACTATTAGCCAAACAAAGCTCAGGGTAGTCTCCTAACCCCAGACGTTCTCATACATTTTCCAGAAATTTCCCTCCTGGAAAACCAATGCCCCCCCCGGGGGGGGGAGAACTCTTCAAATATCCAGAAATCTAGCTACACCAGCCTTCGGTCTCTCACATGGTCTCAGCTATGACCCTGCTACTCTGTGATATAAAAGCTATTGTAAGAAACTGTCTTGGGGGCTGGAGTGATGGCTCAGAGGTTAAGAGCACTGGTTGTTCTTCCAAAGGTCCTGAGTTCAATTCCCAGCAATCACATGGTGGCTCACAACCATCTACATTGAGATCTTGTGCCCGGGCATTTATGTAGAGCAAATACTGTATACATAATAAATTAATAAATAAATGTTTAAAAAAAAAAAAAAAGAAACTGTCTTGGGCCGGGAGGTGGTGGCGCACGCCTTTAATCCCAGCACTTGGGAGGCAGAGGCAGGCGGATCTTTGTGAGTTCGAGGCCAGCCTGGTCTACAAAGTGAGTCCAGGACAGTCAAGGATACACAGAGAAACCCTGTCTCGAAAAAAAAAAAAGAGAAACTGTCTTGGAAGGCTGACCACGGATCGGCATGAGTTGCCCTGCACACCCTTCCCTGTTCTCTTTAGGCCCTGGAACTCATAGGGAGTTCCAGGCCACTACACCTCTATAGGTACAAAGACGGCACTCGGCTAGCTGTCTTTGTTCAGGACCCAGTTTCTACTCCTCTTACCAACTAGTTAAGCCCTTTATCTCTCACAAGACTGCTCATCACCCACTGCTGTCCAGCTGTTTCGTTTGTTTAAGAACAAAATTAGAGGGCAGGCCCAGCTGGATGGCTCAGTGGGTAAAAGCACATGCTACCCAAGCCTAATGACCTGAGCTCTATCCCCAGAACCCATGTAAAATACATAAGGTGAGAACTGACCCATACATGCAGGATGTGATTACACGCACACCCTGCCTATACATATCACACATGCATAACGATAATTAATAAATGTAATAGCAAACTGTGGTGGTGCACACCTTCAATCCCAGCACTTGGAAAGCAGAGGAAAATGGGTCTCTGTGAGTTCGAAGCTAGCCTGCTATACATAGAGAGTTCCAGGCAAGCCAGGACTGTATAGTGAGACCTGGACTCAAGAAATAACATTTAAAGCCGAGCGGTGGTGGCGCACGCCTTTAATCCCAGCACTTGGGAGGCAGAGGCAGGCGGATCTTTGTGAGTTCGAGGCCAGCCTGGTCTACAAAGCGAGTCCAGGACAGCCAGAGATATTCAGAGAAACCCTGTCTCGAAAAACCAAAAAAAAAAAAAGAAATAACATTTAAAAAATGAACGAAATCATCCAAAGCAAACTGGGTGTGGTCGTTCATGTCTGTAATCTCAGAAATTAGAAGGCCGAGGCAGAAGGATTGCCATGAGTTTGAGGCCACCCTGGGCTACATAGTGAATTTCAGGTTAGCCCATGCTACAGGGTAAATCTCTATCATAGACAGACAAACAAATAGAAGCTACAGAGAGCTCTGTGTGCCAATGGAGAGCTGCTTTAAGGGTTATCTGCAGTGGAGGCTCCAATACAAAACTTCCTGGGAGACTCGACCATACCAAACTTCCATCCTGGTCACAGTCAGCACTAGGCACTCAGGTGAACTGTTCCCCAAATCCTTGGGTTCCCACTGGGGCCCAGCTCCAAGAGTGAGAAATGGATCCTCATGTTCTCTTGGCTGCACATCTCAAGCCACAACTTTTTTTTTTTTTTTCAGTTGAAGGGATGGGAAGCGGGATAGCTGTGTTACTTTACTGCCAACTCTTAGTCTGGAGAGGTGGGAGAACAAGTGGCCTTGGCCTTGGGAGGCCAGAGCACAGAGGAAGTCTTCCTAGGTGGCTCTTCCCTCCTGGCTAACACTGTAGAGAAAATTCTGTTCCAAGGGGCGTTGGAGGGTGGCCTAGAGCTGAGAGCCTAGAGTGGAAACCCCTGGGGAATGAGTGGCCCCCGGAACTCAGGAAACCAACTGTGTTATACAGGAGGCTCATCAAGGGGTACAGAGGATTAGAATAAACCTTCTTCATACCCCCAGTTCAACCAGTCTGGTTATGATCTAACCAAGGGCCATAAATGATAGTGACAGATGCATTTATTTTGCACTGACTGTGTACCAAGGTGGCTGTCTGTCCACATCTGAAGCCTCTTCTTCCACAATCAGTCCTGCAGCCTGCCAGGCTCTAAAGACCATCCAAAAATGCTGAATTGTCCATCCCCATTCCTCAACTTCAGCCTTTTGTTCCTACCTGCCCCCAGGGCCTCCTGTTGGCTCAAAGCCAATGAAATAAGAACCTACAAATGGGCTGTGTTCAGCTTTTGCCCCAGACATCACCTTTCTAAACTCCTCACGGCTCATTTACCTCTAGGAACATGGCTCGGGGAAGATTTTTCCCTCCCAGGCCTAAACCTTTAAGACAAGGAAAAAAAAAATCTCCTCCAGGCTTGGTGGTGAATGCCTTTAATACCAGCTCTTGGGAGAAAGAGGCAGGCAGATCTCAGTGAGTTCAAGGCTAGCCTGGTCTACAAAGTGAGTTCAGGATAGCCAGGGCTACACAGAGAAACTCTGTCTTGAAAAACAAAACAAAACAAAATTATCTCAAGATTCAGAATTCCAGGTGTCCTCCAACATGGGGAAACGACCCAGGAGTTGGAGGATTGGTTCTTCTGGCCCTAAATCTTGGGGCGTTCACCTGCACATCCAACTCACAAAGTGTGTGAAGTTAGCAGAGTAATGTAACAAACCTTTAAAAAAAAAAAAAAAGCCGGGCGGTGGTGGCGCACGCCTTTAATCCCAGCACTTGGGAGGCAGAGGCAGGCGGATCTCTGTGAGTTCGAGGCCAGCCTGGTCTACAAAGCGAGTCCAGGACAGCCAGGGCTGTTATACAGAGAAACCCTGTCTCGAAAAACTAAAAAAAAAAAAAAAAAAAATAAGTCTCACATAATTCAGCAACTCAGACTAGGCTAGAAGTCCCTGTCTGGTCAAGAATGACCTTTAACTTCTGATCCTCCTGCCTCCACTTCCCAAATGCTGGGATTACAGACCTGTTACTGTCCCTGGTCAGTGAACTCTGGGAATTTAACCGGAAGCCTTATGCATGCTAGGCATGTATGCTACCAATAGAACTACACCCCAGCTCTACCCCCTTCTTCCCCCTCCCCCACTTCACTGCTCCCATTTCTTTTTCCTTATTTTTGAGGCAGGCTCTTATGTATCCTAGGCTGGCCTTGAACTTGCTATGTAGCCAAGGATGACCCTGAACTTCTGATCCTACTGCCTCTACCTCAGAAGTACTAGGAGTAGAGAAGTACACTCTGCCTAGCTTATGTGCTGTGGGGATTGAACCCAGGGCTCAGTGCATGCTTGGCAGGTGAATGAAAAGTCAGCAGAGACACACTCAATAGTGTTCCCTGTGTGCCAGGCCCTGGTTCCCACTCTTCCATTTTATTGTCCCAGCTAAGGATTTGAAAACAGCTTTACTACAAACATGGCCTCCCTCCTCTCCTTTACCGCACTGGCCTAAGCATGGTTGACCTGCAGCACAGGTGGCCCCCTGCACAGGCCTGCCTAGAGGCCTTGCTTGAAGTCCCTTGACAGGTGTGGCTGCGGTAGATGCCTGGCAACCCTAGAAGGATTGTGCTTGCTTTGAGGGGCTTTCTTTATGTTGTGGACTAAGGGGCTGGGAACATGCCAGTCAACAGTCTGGCAAAGAACTTCCTGGATATTTGTTTGGTTTTTTTTTTTTTTTTTGGCTTGTTTTGTTTAAGACAGGGTCTCTGCATGTGACTTGGGCTGACCTTGAACTCACTATAGGATTGTAATACCATCCCTAAGTGAAGTTTATTTTTTACTGGAAGCAATTAACCATCATATATATCTAACCTCCACTATGGCCTATCTGTATGATCCATTCTTCCTTCTTCCCCCCCCCCCCCCGCCATATCAACCTTATGACTCATTTCCCAGCACACACACACACACACACACACACACACAATCAACTGTGACTCATTTCCCAGCAACTCAAAGGAGTGGGGAGGTTGATTCGTTCTATCCAAGTCTAGGCTTCCTGCCTTCTGTTAGCTCAGATCTCCCTGAGGAACAGTGCCTAGTATACAGTGGTGGCCCCTCCCCAAACTGCTGTTTGCATACACTTCAGTCATGTGTGAGCCATTCACTTGCTCTGGACCCATCTGTGTAGGTGGTGCTGCCTCCGCTCTATGGCTCTTCCTCCTGGATAGATTCTTTTCAGGACCTCCCTACTTCTGTTGCTCTCCCTTCGGCCTCTCTATACTTCACCCTTCTCCTTCTGTTCCTCCTAGAACCCGGAGAATTCCAGGACCAACCTAGCTCTATATCTACTTCCATCAGCTCCCATTATGTGGGGATGGCAGACCGATGGTGCTCTTTGCAGAGGCCCTGGGATCAGGGACTGTGGCCACCAGCCATCGACAACACCTGAGGTCAAGGAAAGCTGACAGGTGTTTTGCTCTGACAGCTGTCAGTGATGCCTCCTGCTCCTGCTCTTGGGGAGTTTTCCTAGAAGTTGTACCCGGAAGGTCTTCTCTTAGCTCCTCTTTGGAGCCCCCTTCCCAAAACTGGACTAAGACCTGCCCGTCTCAACAAAAACACAAGTCAGCCGCAGACCTTACTATAGAGGACTCTCCCATGGCCTCTGCTTTGCCTACTTCAAAACCCCCACCTAGCTGGAGGCCTCCACAGCCTACGTTAGAGAGGCCCTCACTTCCAGGGTGGCCAGATAAGAATAAAAACATCCTTGAAAGCCAGGCGTGGTGGCGCACGCCTTTAATCCCAGCACTCAGGAGGCAGGTGGATCTCTGTGAGTTTGAGGCTAGTCTGGTCTACAAATCGAGTTCCAGGACAGTCCATAATGTTACACAGAGAAACCCTGTCTTGAAAAGCAAACAACAACAACAAAAAAATCCTTGACATCTCCCACCCTCTCTGTGTGTGTGTGTGTGTGTGTGTGTGTGTGTGTGTGTGTGTGTATGCATGCATGTGTGTATGACATATACATACATGTGTGTATGTATATGGGTTAAGGTGTATGGGTTAAGGCTAGAGCTCACTATTGGCTGTTCTATTTTTTGGGTCTGGAGCTCACTGATTTGGCCCCAGGGATCTTCTTTTCTCTGTCTCCCTGGTGCTGGGATTATGGGCACACCTTGTTTTTCACTTGGGTGCTGGGGATCCAAACTCAGGCCCCCATGCTTGTGTAGCAAGCATTTTATGGACTGAGCCATCTCCTCAGGCCCCAAACCATGGTTTTGAAGGCTTCCCAGACCTGTAGCTTCTTTCCGTCCCTCACTGCTGAAGTGGGGTGTTTGATCTTGTTTTCATAGGCACAATGAATTTAGTCAGCGCTATAGAATAACTACTGCATGTAAGACATTGGTCTGGGCGTTCCAATGCCCGTGAGCTCAACGATTCCTCTCTATGGTTTTGTTGTTATCACCCCCACTTGACAGATGATGCATGGGAAGGGTAAGTGATCTACCAGGTCCTCATTATGTAGGAACTGTGATTGACAGCTGGACCTTCAGCTTGTCTTAACCACCAGGGCTAAACTGCTACCTACCCACAGGCTATAACCCGCTAGCACCTAACAGGGGCTTCCGAATGGAGCCCGGGTAACTACTGAGTTTTGCCTTTCCCTCCTATGCCAGGACTCTAGGCAGACAATCCTGGGACAGGGATACTGCCTCATCTGCCTACCACCTTGCCCACTCTTCTGCCCTTAGGACTCCAGGAGTCCCCTCACTCCTCTGCCACCCTCCCCACCTTCAACACAGGGTGTTGACAGAAAACAGCATGGAATAAAAATAGCCATTGCTGATGCTGCAGAACGGGATGCACACACAAAGGCCAGGAATGGTAATAAAGGTGAAAGAAACCTGGGTCTTCCCAACACCTTCAGATGGAACCCAGTGAGACCCACCATGTCCCTGCCATAGTGGGACTGGGGACCCCTGAGTCAGCAGACTGGCCCAGAGCCACAGAACCAGTTTCAAAAACAGTCTCCACGGTCCCAGGAAAGTTCTGTCCTCACCCAGTGTAATCCAAGTTCCTCCCCAGAGAGCATGGGCCTTCACCACCATGGACTGAGCCTAGGCTACTCACTCACAGTGTGCCCCAGGCAAGTGGTGCGACCCCTCTGAGTTTGATGACCTGGTGAAAAGGCGTTGAAGAAGCCGACTGTACGACCCATGATGTGTAAAGCTGTCATCCACACATCTGTCCCTGTCCCCCTTATGTTTCCTCCTTGCTCTCCAGGTCTCATGTCTAGACTTCGTGGGGCAGCTGCTTCCCTGTTCTGGGAGCTATGACTCCATTCTCCTTCTTCCTGGAGCCTTCTCTGAACCCTGCTGCCCTCAGCTGTACTACGGCCTCCACTTCTTTGTTTACCCGTGTTTCCTTTGCTGTTCTGATGTCCAGAATTGTGGAGAGTCCCCAAGGCAGAGCCTTTGTCGGGGACGCCTCAGCATCTCACTAGGAGATCCAGTGCTGTCTGTGTCTAATTCAGGTCCTGGGCTGGGGGCGTACAGAACGCTCTGGAGAGACGTTACTGGAGCAGGCTTCTCATCTGCCCATCCTTGAGCAGGCGACCCCCATTCCTGAGTCCCCACTCATACATATATCTCCGAACCAGAAACGACAGGTGGGGCCAGGCTGGGCCTACAAAGGTCCCTCATCCACCTTCCCCTAACTCCCTAAATCCCTACATATAATCCTTTGAGGGGTGCCTGGACTATAGATGGTGGTAGACTTCTGAGGTCACCAGACCCAGGGCTTGTGGTTTCTGTCCTCTGTTACCTGGGCACTATGTATGGCCGGGTGGTGGTGGTGCACGCCTTTAATCCCAGCACTTGGGAGGCAGAGGCAGGTGGATCTCTGTGAGTTCGAGGCCAGCCTGGTCTACAAAAAGCGAGTCCAGGACAGCCAGGGCTACACAGAGAAACCCTGTCTCAAAAAACCAAAAAAAAAAAAAAAAAAAACAAAAAACCTGGGCACTGTGTGGGGACACAGGACTGACTTAATTTTGCCTGGATGCCCTGCCTGATACGGCAGGTTCAAAGGCCCTGGGGTATTTAGCACGTGGCTGCAAAAGGTAGTGTAGTGATCACGGGTGTCCTCATCACTGCCACAGAGGCCACCTGTCTCCTGCTATAGGCAGAGGACTTGGAGGTAGTAACCCCAGTAGTATCTTAGGGCAGCTCTAGAAGAAACAGCCCTACCAACCCCTATCCCCAACCCCACTGCACACAATGTCACCCAGCCTCTGCCATTGTTAAGGTCCTCCTGACACGGCCGTAGCTATGGTGGCAGATGGCTGAAATATATCTTGCTCTTGACACCTCCCCAAAGTTCAACCCCTTCTCCTTCCTCAAACTCTCCAACCTGCTCACTAGCAGGACCTAATCAAAGGCTTTCCATGCCCCTAGCCTTCCCAGGCTCTGTGGAGTGACATGTTCATGTGCAAACTTCAGGAGGTAAGAGTGAAGAGGGGCTAGGTGGACCCTCCTGGGGGTGGGGTTGCCTCCTGACAGTAGAGGCTCTGAACCCTTGGACATAATCTAGCCCTACACTGCTCTGTCCTGGTAATCTTAGTCACCTACCCATATGAAGTCATGAAGCCCAGGCTGGTCTTGAACTCATGGTAATCCTCCTGCCTCAACTTTTCAAGTGCTGGGATTGCAGGTATATACATACCACTATGCCCAGCTAAGACTGGGATGCCTTAGTAACTTTCAACAAGTTGAGCCTTCTGATAAACAGCAACCTGGACATCCAATTAGTGTTAGCCCCTCTAACCGGTGCCTCCCAATGCTGGTCACACCTACACCTCTTCTCTACCAGTCACTACTGCCTACCATCTGTCCTGGCATCCAAGAGCTCTATTCTTAGTAAAGGAGGTGGAGGGGGTTGAGGGGTGCTGGACAGTGGTCCCCTGACTCACATTAGGGACCCACATATCCTCCTGAATCAACCCGGGGCTCTCTTGGTCCCCAGTGTTCCCAGAGTTCTGTGATCCCAACTTTCCTCTCAAGGCACACTCTTTGGTCCCACATACACACACATCCCTCTTAGCTATATGGTGCTCACTTCCCTCGGTTTCCCCTCTGCTATGTGGGACTACACCCCTGCTCCCCTCCACTTCCTTACCCCCAATCACTAGGAAGAGAGGCCCCTGGCTATCGGAGAGGGCTGGAGGGGGGTGAGACAGTGGACAGAGCCTAGTCTTGTGGCAGCCGGGATGTGTCCTCCACTGGCATCTCACGGATTCCTCTTTCAATAGAGCAAAGAAGCCGCTGCTGCCACCCCCACCCCCACCCGGCCTCCAGCCGCTCTCCACTGCTTCTCAGCCAACAGGCCAAGCCGAGTCACTGTTTTGGTTCCCCTCATGTCCCTTCCTGAAGAAACTACAGCCTGGACCTTGTCCTTTGGGTCACCCTATGCCTGTCTGGAGCTAAGCTTTAGTCACACGCTGTTTGTAATAAAAACGAGGACCCTTGCTCAGGGGAAGGACAGCAAGGCAGGGACAAAGAGAACAGACAACAGGACAGAGAAGGCAAGTTTGGGGACATGGAGGGTCTGGGCACAAGGAAGTTTGACAGGACAGATAGGCAGACTGGGGCCTGGGGCACAGACAGCAGAGCTGGGTGTGGACAGGAGGTCAACGGTACCAGAACAAAGTAGTGACTTCCTCAGAACTATGAGGCCAGGGTCACCTGTCTCTTGGGGTGACCCACTCCTGGGGGTACCAAGCTGGGCAGGCACAGAAAGGCACAGTACTCACTGTTGGCCAGAAGCAGAGCCGAGTGGTGGCGGAGGAGCCCTGGGTGCAGTGCCCACCTCGGGCTGGGGCTGGAGCTCTGGGGGACTTGGCTGGGGGGCCGGGCCGGCAAGGACAGCTGCTGCCGCTGATGTCACAGGGTCATGAGTGAAACCTGAGGACTGAGCCAATCTTCAGGTGGGTGCCTCAGCCACACTTCCCCTCTTGACATGCTCCAGGCTCACCCAGCAAGTGCCTGGGTTCTGGGACCAGGCTGACCCAGGAGTCCAGGCCAAGACACCCCCCCACACACAAATGGCTCACACTCACACACATGTATGAATCTCCCCCATTCAGGACCTCTCCCAACCTTAGCAAACATACAGGCTCATTTTTGTACCCATTCTCCTTCCGAGTCACTTCTAGAAGTGTTCACAGAGAACATGCTGGTTCACACACTCTCTGGTGCACACTCACATGTGAATTCTCTACACACAAATGCTGCTTGTCCATGCTCTCAGCAACACATACAAATCATCTTTCATACACACACACACACACACACACACACACACACACACATGCTATACATCTTCAGCTCACAACCACACAGTTCCAGGTTCACACCACAGGATTGTGCAAACCTTCAAGTTACATACCCCCAAAACACACCCCTGTATTCTCAGTCACACCCATGCCAGATAACACAAACACATGTCACAGACACAGGCTTTTATGGAGGGTATTTCTGTGTGTATGTCTGTGAATTCTTGCATTTTCACTTGTGTGATTTATCTGCCAACATACTCCTTCCTGTTCTCATGAACAGGTCCTTCATTATCACCCAATAGATTTTTCAAATCAAGTGTTTGCCTGTCTGTACACCCCCATATCACACCCACACACCCCCACACACAGATGCACATACATGTGAGCATGCACATTCACACCCAACTGTTTAACGGGACCACATAGAGGTCTCAAGAGGCATTTGCCTGCCTCCTCCCCCACCCCCCAGCTGGCAGGACATCTGTCCCTTCAAGCCCAGGGAGGGGTTGTGGTTGGGAAAATGAGATTGGCCTAGCTCCCCTGTTCAGTCTGTAGCTGTAGTGCCCCCTAGCGGAGTTGTTATGAAATGCCTCATTTTACCACCTTCAGCCTGAAGGAGCTGTGTGTGCATTCAATCTCCTCCTCCTGGTCCAGATCTTCCAAAGTAGCCTGCCTTGGCCATACTGTGTCCATTCCTGATGTAGGCAGCTCCTTCCAGCCCTCATCAGGCTGAATTCTGGGTGGAGTGTGCTTTGGTAGGCTCAGGGAGGCCTGGCCAGCAGCCACCCTCATCTCCTGGAGGATCCTGTACAGTCTTCTGTCTAGTGCCTCTGTGGACAGAGCCTTGAATGTCACTAAGACCCTCTTTTGGGGACCAGGCCTGACTGTGATTAGCACATTTTGCTGGGCCTGGGACTCCCCACTTCACAGCTCCAGCTGCAGGGCCACCACAGTGCCCATGGAGTCACTCTGAGCATTTTCTAAACCCTGGTGAGCATCTTGGTCTCTTGTACACACGGTCCCTGCCTGACTTGGTGGCCTTTCTGAGGAGCAATCCCCCACAGAGATCTATTGTTAGTGGAATCCTGGTTTCTTCATAAGGGTTTGCTTCCAACATGTGGGGGGAAAGTATAGTTTCTTCTCAGACCCTTCACAGATGGCCTCCCCAAAGTCTGTCCTCAGGGTCCCTCTCATCACGCCCAGCCTTGTTGTGGCTTCAGTTCACTGGTCACTGTCCCCTTGACAGGGCATTGCACTTTGTCTGGATTACTGGGTGGGTGATATGGTGGTTTGAATAAGAATATTCATATATTCAAATGCTTAATCACCAGTGAGTGAGACTCTTTGATAGGATTAGAAGGATTAGGAGGTGTGGCCTTGATGGAGAATGTGTTACCTGGGGTGGAGTTTGAGGTTTCAAAAACCCCATGATAAGCCCAGAGTCTTTCACTTCCTGCTGCCTGTGGGTTGTGATGTGTAACTCTCAGCTCCTTCTTCAGCACCATGTCTGCCTGCCTGCCACCACACTGCCCACCTTGGTGACAGTGGACTAAGGCTTGGAAACTGTGAGCAAACTCCCAATTAAATGCTGTCTTCTGTAAGAGTTGCTGTGGTCATGGTGGATCTTCACAGCAATGGCACAGCGACTAAGACAGGTGATAATGGTGTCATCTGTCACTTATACTTACAGCCTCATTCCTTTGGTCTCTGCCTTTTTCTGATTAAAGCTCCATAGGGTCGAATGTTATTCAATGAGGGATTAGAGTAATAGAAGGAGGTCACCATATATGAGGGGAGAAGGCTGCAATATTCAATTGTACAAGCAATGTACCGTGTAGCTCTGGGAACCAGTCACATCTGAAGTACGGGGGCTGGTAGACTTGGCATGGCTATTTTGTTGCAGATGACAGGAAAATGTGTAGGAGACAGAGCTAATTTTTCTATTTTGTATCAAGTAGCATTTGGTTTAGTCAGATTAAGAGACAAATGCCCAAAATGGAGCCACATCTCCTTCACTTAGTAAGAGGATTTTCCTCCTTTGGGCAAGTGGTCCCCTGGCCCCCTGCTCCACATACATGGTTCTGTGGGGCTACTGATATTATGACAGCCATACCACTTTGCCACAGGGATAGTGATGTCACCTCTGGTTGGCCAGTCCCCAAGGCTGTAACCCCTTCTGTGAGACTATGGACACCCAGAGGGACCTCTGTCACAAGTAATGGGGGTAAACTTAAAGATGCTTGAGGAGGAAACTCGTCTGTAGGAAGAAGAAAAAGTCCCCAAACAGAGGAGAGATATGAAACAGGACAACAGGAGTGAGGGTCACCTACAGACTGCATTGGTTAACCTCTTGTCACTGTGCCCAAAACACTTGACACAGACAACTTAAAGCAGGATAGATTTATCTTGGCTCACCATTTCAGATACTTCAGTCTACCAGGGTGGGGAGGGTACCTTGGAACAGAACAGCTCACATCATAATGGCCAGGACACAGAGAAAAGGAAGCATACAGGAAGTTGGCCAGGGCATGAGAGAGCCCCAGGGACACATCCCAATAACCTGCTTGCTCCAACCAGGCCCGTCCTCCCGCTTTTTACCACCTCCTCTCAAATACCATCACATTGTGGATCCATCAAGGAATAAATTCATCTATGAGCTCAGATTCCTCATGATCTAATCCTCCCTGGAAATGCTCTCACAGGCACACCCAGGGCTATAACTTACGGGACTCCTAAGTATTTCTTTTCTTTTTTTTTTTTTTGGTTTTTCGAGACAGGGTTTCTCTGTGTAGCCCTGGCTGTCCTGGACTCAATTTGTAGACCAGGCTGGCCTCGAACTCGCAAAGATCCGCCTGCCTCTGCCTCCCAAGTGCTGGGATTAAAGGCGTGCGCCAAAGTATTTCTTATTCCAATCAAGTTGACAGCATAAGTCTTCACAGACCCCTAAACAAAACAAAAAAGAAGAAAGAAATCAAGTCCTCCAAAAGGGCCATTGCTGTCTGTTGCCCCCTCTCTGGTTCTTCCTTAGTCATGGCTAAAGCAGAGATTGAGATTGCCCCTGAAATTCTTCCAAAGGATCTTTTCTGGTCCATTATCCACCTGAGAGCAGGAGGAAGCAGCTCATCCTTCCACTTGAATAAGTTTTAATGACATCAAGATGTTCCTTTGGGTGAATCACTGTCCCTTGCTCAGCCATGTACTTATTCTTGGACACTGAGTCAGGCTCAGTTTTCAATTCTTACAATATAATACTATGGGGGCTGGAGAGCTGGCCCGAAAGGCGAAGAGCACAGGCTGCTCTTGCAGAGGACCCAGTTCCATTCCCAGAACCTACATGGTGGCTCACAGTGGTTTGTAACTCCAGTTTGAGAGGATCCAGTGCCCTCTTCCAGCCTTTGTCAGCATCAGGCACACATGTGGTACACAGACGAACACACAACCAAACACCCGTATGTATAAATAAAGTGATTTAAAAATAACACTGTGATGAATAGGTTTGGGTATGAATCTTTTCCCACATTTAGCTTATTTCTAGAAATGGATTTGGTAAGTATCTTAGTTAGGGTTTCTTGTGAAGAGACACAACAACTACAGCAACTCTTATATAAGAAAACATTTAATTGGGGCTGGCTTACAGTTCAGAGGTTTAGTCCACTGCCATCATGGCATACAGGCAAGACATGGTATTGGCGAAGGAGCCAAGAGTTCTACATATGGATCAGCAGGCAGCTGGAAGAGAGAACGACACTGGGCCTGGATTGAGTATCTGGAACCTCAAAGCCTGTCCCAGTGACACACTTCCTCTAACAAAACCACACCTACTAATAGTGTCACTCCCTCTGAGCCTATGGGGGCCATTTTCATTCAAACCACCACAATAAGGTAACAGAAGATAAATTGTCTTGGAAATGCTCCCCCAACCCACATTCCTGACCCCCAGGGAACAAACAAGCTGGGAAGGTGGGGCTGTGCAAACATGAAGACCAAGACCGGAGTCCGGATCTCCAGCACTCACGTGAAAGCCTAGGAGGGAAGTGTGCTTAGTGTGGTAGGTAGGACAGATGGGTCCCAAGGGCCTTCATGGCCAGCCAATCTAGATGAAACAACGAAGAACAAGTTTAATGAGAGACCCTGTCTCAAAAAATAAGGTGGGGCTGGAGAGATTAAATATGAAAAAGTGAGTCCAGGACAGCCAAGGATACACAGAGAAACTCTGTCTTGAAAAAACAAAACAAACAAACAAAAAACAAACAGGAAGGGGCTGGAGAGATCACTCAGAGGTTAAGGGCTTTTATTTGAGCCTCATAGTGGTAGCAATCGCCTTTAATCCCAACACTCAGGAGGCAGAGGCAGGTGGATCTCTGTGAGTTCAAGGCCTGCCTGGTCTACAAAGCAAGTCCAGGACAACCAGGACTATTACACAGAGAAACCCTGTCGTCTTGAGACGAAAAACAAACAAACCAGACCAAACAAACAAAAAGCACTTTTGTTCTTGCTGAAGACCCAGGTTTGGTTCTGAGCACCCATATGGTGACTCACAACCACCCACAAAATGCAGTTTCAGGGGACTTAATATCTCTTGTGCACACAGTGCACACATATACATGCAAGAAAAACACTCATGCACATAAAATAAAAATAATTTAAATTGTTAAAAAAAATGAGGTGAAGAAGTGTTTGAGAAAGACATGCCAATTTCAAACCTCTGGCCCCCACATGCACACATAAGTGTGCACACTGGCACATACACATGCACACACACACACATTCCCTTCCTCGTACACAAATGAAGAAACAAACAAACAAAAATCCAAAGACATGCAAGAGTCCTTACTGAGGGACAAAATAAAAAGGGTAAGAATGGAGAGTCCAATATCTGAAAGAACATATTTATCGTCAGGGAAGTAGCTGCCACGTACCTCCTCTGCTCTCCCTGGGCTGACAGAACTCTCCAGAGCTCAGGCAGTCATTTGGGAATTTTCTACCTTTGCACGGATATGGTTTGGTTTTCTTCGACAAAGAACTTGAACAGGGCAAATCAGTTTCCCTCTCAGCCCCATGTCCTAAATATAGGTCACACACCGGATGAATGCACAGTTCTCTGTCTGAGCATCTGTCCCTTCCTCTCCAGCCTGTGCAGGCTCCCTCCCAGAGGATAAGGATGGTGGCCTCCTAGTCAGCCTCAGTCTCTGGCTTTGCCCGTATTGAATCCACTTTACACCCAACAGACTTTCTTTCGCATGGATGTCAGCATTTCGTTTCTCAGAACCAGATTTACAGGAGCACAGTGGAGGCAGCATCTTGCCAGGGCTTCTCTGTGGTAAAGCAGGTCTAGAGGGAGGGGCTGGCGCCCAGGTGGGGAACCCTGGCAAAGCGGCCCCAAATGGAGAGAGGACAGGGATAGGAGACAAGCCCATGAGGAGTTGGCTGGTATGGGTGAGCCCATAAGGTGCCCCTGAGAGAGTCTGTGTGGGCTACACCTTAGCCGACCTCTAAGGAGTACTCCCTTCCCTTATTGATGGAGGTGCTGGAGCCTCCTGGCCTGTCTCACCTGTGGATGGAAAATTCAGAGCCAGGTAAGTGTGGGAACCAGTCACAGAAGACCCGGGGGTGGGGCTGGAGGAGGGAGGCAGGAATCCACACACTACACACACACACACACACACACACACAGACACACAGATGCACACACATGTGCACACACATACGCACGCACATATGCACACTCCACAAATATACAACACATGCCTATGATTTGTGTACCTGTGTGGCAGTAGGGATTGAAATCAGGGCCTCACTGAGCCAATGGAGCTACTTCCTAGTTCTGGAGTTGTGATTTTTATTTTTTAACAAAATAAGATCTTATCATTCATATTTAATCTCTAGGAAGAACTGACCAGAGAAGAGACTGCAGTGAGGATTCTAAACACAAAAGGCCAACACAGGAAATCTTTAAAAACAAACACAAAGGGGCCTGGAGAGATGGCTCAGCGGTTAAGAGCACTGGCTGTTCTTCCGAAGGACCCAGGTTCAAATCCCAGCACCCACATAGCAGTTCACAGCTGTCTGTAATTGTTGGGTGTGGTGGCACATGCCTTTAATCCCAGCACTTGGGAGGCAGAGGCAGGTGGATCTCTGGGTGTTCAAGGCCAACCTGGTCTACAAAGTGAGTCCAGGACAGCCAAGGATACACAGAGAAACTCTGTCTTGAAAAAAACAAAACAAACAGACAAAAAACAAACAGGAAGGGGCTGGAGAGATCACTCTGGTTAAAAGCTGGGTTCGACTCCAAACACCCACCTTGTGACTCACAACCATCTGTAACTCTAGTTCCAGGTATCCAACAACCTCTTCTGTCCTCCAGGGATTAGTAGGTACACATGTTGTATGTACACAGACAAAAATTCACCAACACACATAATATATAATAGACTAATACACATAAAATAAAAAACAAACACAATAAGATTCCACTGATTTTTTTTTCACTCAACTTTCTTTGACATTTTTCCACATCAAACACTTGTGGCTGGACAGCATTGTATTGAGAGACTACATCCACACAAAACCTTGTTATTTAGAATTGTGACTGTTGGGGCTGGGGCTATGATTCAATTGATAGGCATTTGCGTTCGTGAAGCCCTGCCCAGCACCCATAAACTAGGTGTGATAAAACATACCTGTAATGCCAGCACTTGAGGAACAGTCAGGGGGATCATGAGTTCAAGGATGTCCTTGGACACAAATGGAATTTGAGGGCAGCTTGGGCTTACTGAGACCCCTTCTCAAAAAAATTATATACATATGTCTATGTATGTGTCTGTGTATATGACATATATTTATGTGTATGTATGTGTGTGTGTATGTATGTGTATGTGTGTGTCTAGCTATAGGATTGGGATTGGCATAAAGATGTGACAAGGAGCAAAATGACTCTTCCTAATTATGGCTGCACACATCACCCCTTCCCTCCTGCTGGCACCTGTCCCTAGTCCCCACTTATGATGACACCAACGTTCTGTATCTTGGAACTTCAGCCTTTAGCTCAGCAGTTCTCTACCTGTGGGCCACGACCCCTGTGGGAGTTGAAGGACCCTTTCACAGGGGTCTCATGTTAGATATCCTGCATATCAGATATTTACATTGTAACTCATGATGGTAGCAAAATCACAGTAGTGAGATAGCAATGGAAATAATTTTATGGTTGGGGTCACCACAACATGAGGAACTATATATACTAAAGGGTCAGAGCATTGGGAAGTTGAGAACCCCTGCTCTATTGGGAATAGCTTCCATTTTAGCTAATTTCCAGGGCACAGTAATTTCCTTCTTGGGCTGTTTTGCTATTTATTCTCTTCACCTAACCCTCATGCCAGGACCTTAAGGATGCATTGGAGGGTGTGGATTGTCAATGGACCTTTGTCCTCCTTCCTAATGTGACCACATTGGAGAACTCTCCTTTTTCCACATTTTTACTATTAATTTCTCTTTTAAGTTGGCTTATTGAAGATGGCTGGTTAGGGCTGAGACGGCAGAGGCTCTGAGCATAGTAAATCCAGTAACAATGTCACCAACAGACAGGGCCAAAGGAGGAGATGGGAATGTTCTTCGGCCCTTACACTTCAGGACTGTGGAAGGGCTGACAGAAGCGGAGGATGAGGGGAAGGGTGAGACTCTGGTGCTAATCCCAGCTTCCTGTCGGGGATTGTCCTTGACTGCTGCTCTGGGCCTGTCTTCGGATGTCACAGCTGCCTTGTTAATCTCGCCTCTCACCTGTTTTTCCGCAACAGCCACTTCATTAACTTCCTGTCAGAGGAATGCATGTTTTGGCAACAGAAGACAGTGTTGGGGACTCTAACACTGAGCTGCCCACCTCTGAGGGGGCAGCGAGTGGCTCAGCTTGGTCAGGAATTGAACGGATCTTCAGGGGAGAGGTGAAGAGCCCCAGACTGCTCTGTGAGTTTGCCTAGCGTCTGCATGGTGCCCTCCAGAAACCACTGAGTCCTTAGGACTCCCCTCTAAGAGTGACTGACAGAGCGACAGTGAATGGATCCTGTGTCCTCCTTACTTGCCTTACACATTCATGCCAGGTCTTATTCTTGTGGGACCAGGAAACCCACTCAACAAACAGGAATCCCCCTAAGGTTAGCACCAGCACAAGGTGCAGGAGGATTAGGGCCAAACCTGGGGAACCCCATACCGGGGCCTGAAGGTGGATCTCCAGAAGAGAGACCCCACAATCCAGAAGAAGAGAAAGCGGGGCGGAGACTTGGACTTTTTTCCAGGTACCGAGGCTGGGCGGGTCTGTTTACTCTTGGGAGGAGCCCTCTCCAGCGTCCCCAGAGCTGCCAAGGTAACTGACCAGCTGGGCCATGGCTTCCCTCGGCGGTGGGAGCTGGAGTGGCACCCCATCACAGAGTGCAGCCCCTATGGTGAGGCCTGAGACTGGGAGTACACTGTCTTGAATGGGAGATGGGGTGGGACTGTGGAGCTGGGACCAGGTAACTCTGGGGTGCTCATGGGATGGAAAGATGGGACTGGGAGGAGGGAGGCTATGAGGTGCAGAGACACTGAGAGGGAAGTATGGGGGCTCCTGACACGCCCTACTCCTCTTCCACCTGATTTGGCTGGTCTCCTACCCACGTCCTCAGCCCTGGGTGACCATCTTGCAGCCATCTTGGACAGTCTCATCTCCTCTGCCTCAGCCTAACCGAGTCAAGGAAGGTAACATTCCTGGGTCCCTCTCCTGAGGCCCCTCTATCGCACACACTTGGGCTTCCCTCTTTCTACTGGTCACATCCTATATCAAAGAGGTGGGGCCTGGGCCTGGGAGGGAAGGGACTATGGGGAGGCCTGTGGGCCTGTTGAAACCTGCTCTCCAGACCTGCTGGAGCTGATGCTACTCCAGAACGCACAGATGCACCAGCTGCTGCTAAGTCAACTGGTGGCCGGAGTGCTGAACCCAGGGCCAGAGTGGTCTGGTGCACAGGTGTGTGAAGATGGGGCCCAGGCTAGTGCTCCATCTGGGGGCCCCTCACCTGGAGAAAAAAGACTGAGCACAGAGTAGCAGGAAGCTAGCCCACACCCATGTCTGGCTGAGTCCCTTCAGCATCTACGGTGTGCCATGGCCCCATGTCAGCTTCCAATAGGGAGTTACCAAATTTCCAGTACCACTCAGATCTGTTTTCAAGGGTCTCCTTCTGGACATTTCCCTGTGCACTTCAGGCCCCAGGAGGGCTGGCATCACTGGAGCCTGGTGCAGAGCTCTTTTTTAGGGGCTCAACTGCTGTTTGCCAAACAAATGAACAGCTAAGGGAATGACTAGGTAGGTTGTGACAGGCACTCTGGAAAACATGGTGACATGGTGTGGATACACACCCGGGGAGGGAGGAGGGTCCCTTGGAGGACTGCAAGTGGCCTTACGCCCCCACCCTTGAGAGCCAGATAGGATTTTGACCTAGGGTGGAGGGAGTAAGGGGGTTGTGAGGTCTGAGAAAAGAGGACCCGATGGAAAGGGGGCTCTAGGAGGCCCGGAGGGGTTCAAGGAGGGGCTGGGGTGGGCAGTTCAGGTAGGTAGAGATCCTGAGTTGCGCCTGCAACCTCTCACCCCTAGGTCCTCTGAGGCCCTAAGGTGAGCATCTTTCCCCTCCTTGAGGGGCCCTGATTGATGCAGATACAAAGGCAGATTTGTGGACTTCCAGTACCCACTCTGGAGTCTCTGGGATTTTTCCAGTCAGTTCCTGCATTACCTTACCACCTCTTGTTAGCTCTTAGATGAGTCGCCTAGCTTCTTAGAGCCTCGGTTCTCTTGTCTCTGCAAAGCAATGGGGTGGGCATCTCCAACGGGCCTCACTTGCATGCAGCTCACTGAACAATAGCCTTTATGGTGCAGACAGTAGGGCAGGAGGTGGAGGAGTGGGGGCGGGGAGGGCTGAGCCTGTGGCCTGTGTCCTCACCTCCGCCCCTTGCTTTGCACAACCCCCAGGTCTATGCAGACAGCCAACAGGAGGAGGTTGAGGAAGAGATGGAAATGGAGAAGCAAGAGCCTTTGGTGTTCCACCATCACTATTTGCCTTGTCCAGTGACCTCCTTGGGCCTCATGGCACTCTGGCCAGCCTCTTTCTTTCCTATTCCCCCACATCAGCCTCCCTGGCAGGGTGGACCCAGGATTCAGCACCAGCCCTCTGCCTCCAGGCAAGGGGGGTTGTAAGCAAGACTGCAGGGGTTTTGGCATAGCCAGGTTCTTGATCTAGGTTGAAAGAATGAACTTGGGGGGGGGGGTAAAACCTCAAATGCCATCCTGAACCTCTGAAAGGGTCTTTCTTCCCTCTCTCCCATCTCAGGAGAGATGTGCCCCCACCTCCTCCCCCTAGTGCCACAGGGACTGTTGGTGCTGACGTACCCCCGGCTTCAGGTAGGGCTGGATGGGTGGGTGGTGGGGTAAACTAAGATGTCAGAAGAGCCCTGTGGATAGGGGTTCCTGCCAACTACATCTCCAGGCCCTGCCTTGTCCCATTCTATGTTCCTCCTTGGGGTCCATCAAGGCAGGAAGGAGCAAGCTGAGGGTTCTGTCTCCCTAGACTACTATGATGCTGAGAGCCTGTCATGAAGATGGACGTTCACCAGGCTCCGTCAGCACAGGGCTGCCAAAACCCCGGAGCAACGCTGCACCCCAAGCTGGGGCCCTCCTTACCCGCCCTGCCCCCATCAGTCCCTCTCATCCAAGGCTCTACTCTATTGTCATCTTGAGCTGGCTGTCCTGGAGTAAAAGCTCCTTTAAGCCCCAAGTGACCCAGAAGTCACGTGAACCTAATTGACTCACTGTTTCCCGTCTGGACCAGAGTTAAGGCCCTGATACCACAGTCCCAGCTAGTCTCTGCCCCATCTCTCCTCTCTCTGGAATGATGAAGGCTGTGCCATCACCCTTGGGCCTGAGATAGGGCAAGAGAGAAAAGGGTGGCTCATATCTCCAAACTCCTTAAGGCCCCCAGAGTGCTGCACGGCTGGGGAGAGGCCCAGCTCAGGAGGCCCCTGCAGCTAATTCAGCTCCCTTGACCCTCCTTTGATTGTTGGCAACCAGGAACAGCCTGAGGTCCCCAAAGCCAGGTGAAAAGAGTGTCCTCCACCTCAGGAGGAAATCAGTTGCTCCTAATGGTGTGGGTAGTTGTCTGGGGTCTGGGCTGCAGAGGTCCTCAAAAGCCCTGGGAAAGAGGACGGAGGTGGGAAGAGACCAGGGAGACACTGGGGGCAAACATGTAACACTTAGTAACTTCCCTGGAAGAGGTGTTGACTGTTATCCCATGGGCAGACATGGTGGGCACAGGGTGAAAATCCAGGTATTTGTATTGAAGTTGAAAAAGAAAATGTCCCCAGAGTCTCGTGTTGCTGCCACAGTCCTTCAGCCAGTGCTGAACCACACCCTGAAGGCTCCATGTTGAGTTCAAGTAGCCACCAGGGGCCTAGCAACATAAGCTCACGCTGAACGTGTCCGGAAGGCTCGGGGCAGCCTCCTCCAGGCGTCTAGCACTCCATAGGTGCCCGTCCGCCTCCTGTGCCAGTGCTGGCCAAGGATAAAGCAGACTAGGATGGACGTCACAAATAAAAACAGCAGCAATGACACCACCACAATTATGACGACCATCTGGTTGTCCTGCATAGGCTCTGGGGAGGGAAGAGGCAATGATCTTAGAGGCTTTCAGATGTCAGGGTCACAGGGAGTCTCCCCATCACTCCTTGCCCAGTCATGCATTTCCCAGTCAACCTGGTAGCAGAGAACAGTGGCATTAGGTGTCTGCCTCCAGAGTGACATCTAAGAGGAAGGTGGCCTACACTCTAGGCCATCAGGCAAAACAGACACCCTTCTCTTCCAGCCTCCAGACACTAGTATATAGTGGCCGGAGACCATGGCCTAGAGGACGTCACGATCAGGCTTAGACCATGCCCTTCTCAGGCAGAGCTGAGTGAGCTTCAGGCAAGCCCATTGGCAATAGGCTTGGGCCATTAAGAGTCACAGAAACAGCAAGTCTGGGGAGCCAGCAGGTCAGGCCAGCCAGCCTTCTCACTGTAGAAAGGAGCCATAACCAGAGAGAGCTTACTGCCATGGCCAAGGCTACATAGTTTAGTAATGGCCAAGCCAGCTGGTCGAGCTCTTCTGGCTTCTGGAAAAGTTAGGGTCCAGCTTGGAACTTGGAGAGAGACCCAGAGAATCAGGAAGTTAAGGGGAGCCCTCAGGATTATACGTGCATGTCAAACCACCTGAGAATGGGCTTTATGGGTTTTCTTTCCCCCAAGGGGCCAAGAAAGAGTGCTACTTTTAACCCTCTCAGCCCATAGGGTCTCCTTACCATAGACTTCAAGGATCTGGGACTCTGAGATGCTGCGGATGATGTACCCACCATGAGGCCGTAGGTCCAGCTCAGCCTGGCAGGAGAAATTGAGTCTGTCCTTTTTTAGAGCTGTGCCATTGAAAGTGGTCATAGGCTCTTGGAGG
The DNA here is from genome assembly GCA_907164525.1 of Lophiomys imhausi. Taxonomy (NCBI): domain Eukaryota; kingdom Metazoa; phylum Chordata; class Mammalia; order Rodentia; family Muridae; genus Lophiomys; species Lophiomys imhausi. The sequence goes on along the minus strand of CAJQZJ010033585.1, from coordinate 261,322 downwards.
CCAGTATCAGCTCTCCCAAAGGTCCGGTTCTTTACGGTCTCTTTGCCACAGAGCAGAGAGAGGGTGAGGCTCTCAAGGGGCTTCACATCAGACACCTTGCACTCTATGGTAAAGGCTTCACCCACAAACACCCGAGTGGGCTGTAGCTTCAGGACAACCTGAGTGGGAGGCTCTGGAGAAGACAAAGAAGGAAGGCTGGTCAGGGTGGAGCTATGTCCCTGTAGGTCCAGCCTGTCCAGGGCCCATTTCTTGGTATCCAGCTCCCTAGCTGGGCCTGAGGGAGAGGAAGTGGATTTGACTGGCTAATTGGAAGGAGGAGGAGGAAGAGGAAATATATGGAGGAAAAAGAGAAAGTGTACAGTGGAGGATGTCTGTCCATGGTGCTAGCTCTGTGGACATGATTTGGAAAACAGAAAAGGGGTCTACAAAGATGCAGAAAGGTACAGCCAACTAGAAGAATATTAAAAACATCTGGAGCCAGGCATGGTGGTGTACGCCTTTAGCCCCAGCACTCAGGAGGCAGAGGCAGGCAATCTCTGTGAGTTTGAGGCCAGACTGCTCTACAGAGCAAGTTTCAGGACAGCCAGAGCTATGCAAAGAAAGTCTCTCAAAAACAAACAAACAAACAAACACCCCCCCCCCAAATCTGAGCCTGTTTCCATCCCCTCCAGATACTAAATACAAAATTCAAATTAAACAGGTGGGGGGTTGTGGTGTTAGCACTTCAGGAGCTGACTGCAAGCCTCCTCATGAAGCTGGGGCAGGGGTCAGGTTTGCCTTACTTCTCCAGTCACTTTCATGACCAGTGTTAATTCCAGATCAACTGAACGCGGACGACAGTGGTACCCTAGCTCCCTGCTAAGCTAGAGGCCTCTCTTCCACTCACCCCCACCCCACCTAGGACTTGGGACATCTTTCTTATATTTTTGGCTGTGAGCCTAGCCTTTAACGGCTGAGCCATCCATCTCTCCAGCCCGGGACATCTTTCTATTCTTTGATCCACCAATGTCGGTGATGTGTCCCAGGGAAACACCGGGAGCTAAGATGTTGCAAGAATCCTGGCTTATCCTGGCAAGTGTGCATACAATGCTCACACATTTGCCACAGGACTCTTGGGGGAACGACAAGGATACTGCATGCCACCTCTACTTTCTCCCTGTGAGATGAAGGAGCTACTACTGCAGAACGCTAGGTTCCCTGACTATCCCACGGTTTGTGATGGAGTGCTCTGGAGCTGTGCAAACCTTGGCTAGATTGTTCTTCTTGGAGCGAGATTCAAAACCTGTGCAGTCTGCTTTAGAGGGGCAGAAGGACTCACGGAGTCCAGCCAGGGACGTAGGCAGATCCTGAGCCCACAGGCCTGGGTCTGCTTGTGGCTCAGGAGCCCAGGGAGGTGATGGTGGGCCATGATGAGAAGATCCAGGAACAGTCCCTGAGCAGTTTCAGGACTACGTAGTAGTCATGAACTCTGCCCTGGTGAGTAGTAGGGCCCACACAGACACTCACGGTAGACTTTGACGTGGAGACTTTCCGAGCGCTGCTCCTCTGCACAGGTGAAATAGCATAAGAGTTCCGTGTCTTTGGACATGTTTGAGACTAAGAACTGTTTCCACTTCCCTTGAGGATGCTGTTCCAGCATCGTCTTGGTAATGGAGGTCTCCAGACCGCCCACTTTTGGGGCTTCACAGCTCGTACTACAGTTGACTTTCCAAGACTCCGTGGCTTCAGCGATCTGCTTCTCGGATGATATGTAGACCTCAAATGCCTCACCAGACCCTGCAAGACCAAAAGCACTAGGCAGCAGGTGTGCTGCCTGCCCTTGGGGTTCTCTGTTACCAGTGATTGAGGCCCAAGAAGACAGGTTGTCGTCACCTATGGTCCCATTGTCCCATTCCCAGATGAGGCCTATAGAGGTTGTCACCCAGTGGCTCTCTGTGATCTTTCCTCCAGTCCCCCAGTCAGTCAGCCCTAGGGCAATCTACCTCAAACTTGTCTTTGGCTTCCTGAAGCTCCAGTGCAGTGTTCCCTCTGTCATGAAGATACCTCTGAGAATGGAGGTAATCTCTGAGCTCATATAACAACAGAAAACTGCCACAATGCTCTTCGGGTGGTGGCAAGCCCCAGGGAAAGGGGTTAGTGGAAGGACTCCATTTTTAATAACGTGGTTAATAAAAGATAAAGACTTGGGCTAGGATGGAAGGAGGCAGCAAGCCTTGCATGTGCTGTGGGGACATGTTCCAGATAAAGGGAACTGCTGGCTCCCAGACTGGCCTTTGGGAGCATGCTTTCATGAAAGCAATGGAGAGCCGGAACGGCCAGCCAGAGCTTAGCTAGGAAGAGGAATGTTAGAAACACGGCCAGAAAAGCAACAAGCTACCATGAAAAGAACCTGTGGCACTAATGACTCATAATTTACATTCTAAAAGGCTGGGCCTGAGTTTTTCATATTTCTTTTTATGCTGACCACATAGCCCTGTGCAGGACAGACATTTGGGATGTATCTGGTGTAAGAAGATGAGACCCTCAGGGCTCCCCTCCACTCTGTGAGGACCATAGTCCTAGGCCATGAAGGGCCCCTACACATGCCCTGTGCATTCTACCTCCCAACCCAACTCACTTAGCCATCAGCTAGTGGTGTGTAATTAAGTGGCAAAAGAAGGGCTTTCCACGTAGATAGTGCTGGATTTGAACTCAACATTTGCCATGCACTGGCTGGGGAGCCCTAGGGTTAGACACATTCTTTCTGTGAGCTTCAGTTTCTTCACTTGTTAAGAGGGCTGATGTGCCCTCCGCTGGGTCCTGAGTGTAATCAGGCTTGAAAACATCCGACAGATTGTCTAAGGCACAGGGCACTCAGCACGACATAGCGATGTGGCGGTGTCCTTCCAGATCTCCTGGAGCCACTAGGAGGGGTTTCATTTTCACTTTGTTGTCCTACTGAGCCCAGTACCTTTTGCTGCCCTCTGCTGTCCACTGGGCCCCTGTGGTACACTCCACTTAGACCCAGGCATCCCTTCCCCAGTCTTCTATTTACCTACCCACTGCTCACCCTCCAACCTCGGTAGCCTGTCACATCAGCACTCTCAGAGCTCCCAGCTTGTTTCATCTAACAAGTGAGAGGCCATGCTCCTAGAAAGTTGCCTGGGGCCCTGGGAAACCAAAGCCAGGCTGTAAAAGTCTTGTACCTATGGTGGAGAGGCCCCTGGGGCCAGGATGCCCCCCTCCCCAACCTGAAGCCCCACCCTAAGATGTCACATGCTGGCAACCCTCAGGGTCAGCTTACCTGGGCAACAGAGCAGGGAAAGAAAGGTTAAAAGCAGGCTCCAGCAAGCAAAAGGAGACATCTCAGGTGGGGTCTGGGGGGTCTATGGGCTCCAGAGGCACAGCCAACCGCTGCCTGGAGGGAGAAAGAGAGATGAACACCACAGGTTGGAGAGTGAAGGCTGGAGCTCCAGACTGAAATCCGTAGTCTCCTCTGTACCAATGATCTCATTTCCTGTCATTATCTGAGATCAGGAAGCCATGCGTACAGACCAGCTCCCAAGTCTTCAGGCCCTCAAGAATTCAGGCAAAGGAAGCTGGGAAGCAACTGATAAGCAGGGGTGTAACACGATCCTCCCATGTGCCTTGCTCCCTGAGCAGGGTTAGGAGAGCAATGGGAGCTCACTTGCAGGGAAGTGTATTTGGCTTACACGCACACACTCATGCATGCATCATGTGCTTATATATGTGTGTATGTGCACGTGGACTTAATATTTCTGTGCATGGGGCAGAATGAGATCTCCAGGGCTCAGATCGGGAACTCTGAATTCCACTGGGTCTCTGTTGGAGTCATCTCTGGGAAGATAATATCCGAAGTCAGAACACAGTCACAAGACATTCCCGTGGTAATGCCCTTGCATATGCCTGCACACATAATGTCTTGCTTACTTTCCAGCAGAATCCTAGCCCTAACTCAGTCAACGTAGGGCTCACACAGGGCCCAGAGATTCCAAAAGGGCAGCCCCCAGTAGTCTCCTGTGGCCCAGGCCCAGGAGGTCAGGGAACAGTGGCTACAACTTATTCCCAAATCCTAGGCCCTTTCCTGAGCTTGTCAGTTAGTGCCTTCCTGCCTGTCTACCCTCCAGACAGGGGCAGAGCCTGAGAATTTCCAGGCAGGCTTTCCCACAGGCAGCGGACTCTGATGGGATAAGAGGCCTTCCCGTGTGATGCTGTGCTCAGCCAACTGTACTCTCTGAGTTCTGTCTTAGAACCTGGGGAGAGACGGGACAAAAGCAGCCTCCTCGCTTTCTCGGTAGAATCCCAGAAAGGACCTGTCCGAAGGAAGTCCCAGGGTTTTGATGGCTCATTGTCTGAACTCAGGAAGCCACGTGCAAGGCCAGTCCCCGGACCATTGAGCGGTGGAAGCCTCAATGGTTCAACTTGTGACCCAGGTTCTTGGGTTGAACGACCCTGTGACCTCCTGCTCTCCCCATAATGCTAAATAGTGGCTGCTGTGTCCAGCTATTGAGTACAGGTATTAGCAACCTGGATCCAGGGAAGTCATAGAGGAATAGGACCCATGGGTGGGTCCTAGTTTCTAGAACCTAGAAACACACCTGTGATTAATACATGACAATGGTGACGCTGTAGATGACTGAGTAAAAGAGAGGTCTGTTCTGTGAGGCTGGGTCAACTGATTAACCAAATGGGAAAGTAGGAAGTGGTATTCCCACCTCACATCAATTGGAGAACACAATTCCACTCACATTAATTCCCACTCATATGGGAATTGGGAAAAGGTATTAGGCAAGACTTCAAAATGTCAATCATAAACAATAGGGGCTAGGGATGTAGCTCAATGGTTAGAGTGCTTCCCTGGCATGCACAGGTCCTGGGTTCCGTTCCCAGCACTGAAAAATAAAGAAACAAATTAAATCATAGATAGCCTAGTGTATCAAATCCACAAAACAATTTCAAAGGAAAGAGGACGTTACTTTTAACTCAACAGCAGCCAGGAAATTAAAATGAAAACCACATCTACTAAGTTGGCAGAAGTTAAGAAATCTGACAAGGTCAATTTTTGGAGAAGTTACAGGTCAATAACAACTTTTACAATTACCAATAGGAGAGTAAAGCCGGGCGTGGTGGCGCACGCCTTTAATCCCAGCACTTGGGAGGCAGAGGCAGGCGGATCTCTGTGAGTTCGAGGCCAGCCTGGTCTACAAAGCAAGTCCAGGACAGCCAGGGCTGTTACACAGAGAAACCCTGGCTCGAAAAACCAAAAAAAAAAACAAACCAATAGGAGAGTATATTGGTCCCCAGAGGAACAACAAGATATCTTGAAAAGCTGAAATGAAAACAGACATTTTATTTTGTATTTTTATGTTTGTGAGCAGAAGAGGGTGTCCTGGAGTTAGGGTAGCTGGGAGGCATGAGGGTGCCCAGAACTAAGTGGCCTTACTCCCCTTCTCCACAGTTCCCCATTAGATATGTTCACACCCTAGAATAACTTCTGTGCAAAGACCCTCCACTTCCTATTGTCTGTGTGACCTTAGGCAAACCATTCAATCTCTTTATGCTTCCACTCCCTCATCTGTAAAATGGGATCAATGATAATATCTCCTTCATGGAGGTGTTGAGTGGATTAAATGAATTAAATGAGTTAATTTTCTTCCCCCTTGAGACAGAGTCTTTGGTAGTCCAGGCTGGCCTCAGATCGGATATATAGCTGAGACTGCCCTTGAACTCCTGATCTTTCTTTGCCACCCGAGTGCTAGGCTTGCAGGCAGCTGCCACCACACCTGGCTTAAACGTGTTGATGTTTCAAGGTATCTGGAATGCTAGGCACCATGCAACCATCTCACAAAATAAAAATAAGCATGTTTGTATGACCAAGTACTTCAGAGAAGAAACTAACACAAAATTCTAGCACGTGGGTGGAAAGAGAGTGGCCCCTTAGGAGTGAAGTCCACACAAGTTTTAGTGACATCTCATCCACAGCCATCACATGACTGTGCCCCATGGTGACAGACACCTTCTTACCCATTACGTGTTCAATTTTACAAAGAGAATACAAAGGGGAAAGGAAAATTCACGATCGTCGGCAAGGGAGAGGAGGCTTGGTGGGAATGTGAGCCACAGCTTTGATGGGTCCCTCCTGTCATTGGCTGGTATGGTCCTCAGCACGTGTGCTCACTTGAGAGAAGGGGACTGTTCCTTCCCAGGTTACAGCCCATGTGGCCCTTGGGGTAAGAAAGTGGTGGCCCTGTATGACTTTAATCCTGGCACCCTGGAGACAGAATCTGGTGGAACTCTTGTGAGTTCCAGGCCAGACAGGGCTGTTTCTAAATCTGTAACCTAGATGGATGTCACCCAGAGCAGCAAGGGGAAAAAGAAAGCAAAAAACAGGAAACAGTCACTAAGGCGGGGCTGAGGTGGTAGGCTGGGAACAAAGAGAGCAAGAGCTTCAGAAACTCTGAGGGAGGTACATTCTCTGGCGAGTTTCCCAACCGCTGTGCTTACCAGAGTTGAGGTAGGGGGCAGCTGAGGCCAAGAGAGGAAGAGATCAGAATTTAGATTTGACACTTAAGAGTCCAACACATAAGGGCTCCTTGGAGGGGAGGTGGGGAAGCCAGGGGTTGTGACTTACCGTGTGAGGTGATGGCAACTGGGGATCCCACTGCAATGTGGCATGTGGGTAAGTTCAACATTTAGTTTTCTCAGAGGTCACGTGTTTCCGGTGCCCTGGTTTCTGCACCAAACATGACTTCAGCTCTACTACCAGCTTTTCCCCCCACATTGTCGTAAAATATACCTAACACAATTTATTATTTTATGTACTTTTTTTTCTTTTTTGGCGGCCCCACCATATAGACCAGGCTAGCTCAAATTCAGTCTTCCAGCCTTAGCCTTTTGAGGGCTAGCCAGGATTACAGGCCTGAGGCACCATGCCTAGCTCGCTAGCCATTTTCAAACATACAGTTGTGTGGCTCTTAGTACATTCACCATGAACCAGTCCCACAACATTCACCTTTCCAAACTGAAACTCCAGATCCACGACAGTAATTCTCCATTCCTTCCCCAACCCCTGGAAACTTCCATTCTCCTTTCTGTCTCTGTGCTTGTCTTGGTCCTTTTGTGACAGCTTCATCTCATTCAGCATGACTTCCTCTGGGTTCATCCATGTGGGTGGCACGCAGCAGAATGTCCTTTTTTAAGGGTGAAGACTGTCCCACTGTACATGTCACACACCATGTTTTTGTTTATCATCACCTGTCCACAGTTGGACCCCCATGTTAATTCTACTTTCTGGCTGTTGTAAATAATGTTTCTATTAACATAGCGTGCAAATTCCCATTGTCTTTAAAAAATTTATTAGTGTATTTATTTATTTAGTGTGTGCATGTTCCAAGAATGCAGATGAGCATGCCACACCATGGAGGTCAGAGAACGTGTGGGAGTCAGCTCTCTCCTACCACCCGGGACCACGTGGGTCCCTGGGACTGAACTCAGGCCATCAGGTTCAACATACACCTTTACCTGCTGAGCCACCTTGTTGGCTCAAATTCCTGTTTTTAATTTTTCTTTCTCTCTGCTCTCATAAAGTGAGCATCTCAAATCCTTCCAGTCTTCCTCATGTTCCCTGCCACAATGCTCTGCGTCCCCCCATTGCCCAAGAACAACAGAGCCAAGTAACCGTTGACTGAAAACTCCAAAATTTGCGACCTAAAATAAAATCCTTTCAAAGTGAGCAAGGACGTCTTGGAAGGCCCTTAGGTCACTTGGAGACCATCCGTGAAAGGCACTATGTAACTGTACTCCTTCTCTTTGCTTCTCAGCTAGGAATGTGGCTGTCCTCTTCCATGAGTGTGCCAGCCACTGCAGAAAGATGCAGGTATATAATACTACAGAACTATACATTTAAACATGGTTAAAAGGCCGGGCAATCTTGCCTTTCAGTTCTTTGGGAACATACCTCAGAGCAGAATTGCTGTCTCAGATGGCCACCCTCTGCAAGTTACAGAAGAGTGGCCATTCTGTTTCCTCCCATCAGTGTGCAGTTTCTTGAGGTCTTTGATGGAATGAGCCATTCATTGTTCCTCTGTGCTTGTCTAGGTAGTAGCATAGAATACCCTCTTCTCTGGCTGTGTGCTGCACTCTACAAAAGCCCGTTAGTGACTGAGAACAGTCACCTCAGATCTCTTCAGGTCTGTAGCCTCAACTGGTAAGTCAACTACTCTAGCAGGGTAGTTTTAACATGCAGTAAGGCGGTAAGTATGAAGTCGGATGCAGGGGTGCATGCTGGGCAGCCAGCCAGCTAGGTTCACTCAAAAGCAAAGGATCTTGTTCCCCATAGGTCAGCTTCACAATCCACACCAATGAGAGTTCTGGCTCAGCAAAGTCACAAATTAGATTTTATCAGGAGTCCACAGAATCTTCCAGACTGTGAATGAATGCCAAGCATGGGTGCTGAGGGTCTGATGGCTCTGGAGCAATTCTCTTGGTGCTTTTTTTTTTTTTTAAACATTTATTTATTTATTATGTATACAGTATTTGCTCTACATATATGCCCGGGCACCAGATCTCAATGTAGATGGTTGTGAGCCACCATGTGGTTGCTGGGAATTGAACTCAGGACTTTTGGAAGAACAGCCAGTGCTCTTAACCTCTGAGCCATCTCTCCAGCCCCCCTCTTGGTGCTTTTGTGTCTCGGTTTTTTCACAGAAATTTCCCCCCCTAAACATGGTTTCTCTGTGTAGTTCTGGCTGCCCTGGAACTTACTCTGTAGACCAGACTGCCCTGAACTCAAAGATCTACCTGCTTCTTCCTCTTGGGTTCTGAGACTAAAGGTGTGCACAACACCTGACTTCAAAGTAATTTTTTAAAATTCTTATTTGTTTTTTTTTTATTTTGTGAATTTCACATCATGCACCCTGTTCCCTCTCCTCTCCCACCTCCCCTCAGACCCACCATCCACCCTTGAAACCTTTCCCAACATTTAAAAAAAAAAAAAAAAAACTCATTGTGGAAGCTGTAGTGTGTCTCAGTGTGTCCCACAATATTCCCATTTGTCCACACTTTTTTGCTTGCAAATGTTCATTATAATGGCTCCTTTGCCTGGTACAAGGCTTCTGGCTTCTGCTACTTTGTCAATACTGGAACCTCAATGGGACTCCTCTCAGATATATTGCTGTTGTCCTGTGTCATGGAGATCCTATAGATTTGGGTCTATGGAACTGGCCTCTTCATGCACTCCAGCAGTTCATCCGTGGGGTATATGTTGGGGTGGGCCAACTCAAAGCCCCGGTTCTGGGTATGCAACCCCACATCCAAGGACAGTTCTACTGTGCTACCCAGGTGAGGTGCAGGGCCTGCTCTCCCGAGTGCTGCAGCAGGTAAAGGGCTGGACCTGCTCTTTTACTCTCATGACCCCATCAGGGGCAACTTTCCCACCTGCTATCTGTGGTGAGGAGATGGAGGGGATCTCTCCCTTGCCAACACCATCACAAAGCAGACAAAGGAAGAACTGGCTCACCCACATCCCCCACATCCAGGGCCAGTTGTACGGTGCTGCTCAGGCGAGGTGCAGGGCCTGCTCTCCAGAGTGCTGCAGCATGTGAGGGGCAGGGACAGTTCTCCTGCTCTTGTGACCTCATCAGGGCCAGATCTCTTGTCTACCACTGATGGTGAGGGCAAAAGGGAAGTGAGGGGATCTCTCCCTCGACACCACCACCAAAAACAAAAGGCAGAGCTGGCTCATCCACAACCCCTCATCCAGGACCAGGCAGGGTTCTTCTAGTTTCTGGCTTGTTTCCTGTCCTGGGAAGCCATCTGGTGCTTGCCTGGTGCTGGACTAGTGGTCATTACAAGCTAGCTCCCTGTGTCTGGGCCCCATGATGCTAAACTGGTATTGGTTTCTGGCTTGCTTGTTTCCAGGAATGTTAAACTACTATTCATTCAGATGTTCATAGGTCAGAACACTGAATGTAGACATAGACTCTCTCCTCTCTGCCACCTACTAATGCACATGTGACACAGCAGCCACTTCTGCAATGGCTCTAGGGGCAGATCAAGGTATTTTTAAAATATCCTGCCACATGGGTGACAAACCAGGGACTCATGTGACTGATATTTTAGTGGCATCTGTTGTAGATATAAATTGGGGCAGACATCTGTATTAGTCAGCATCACATTGTCACAGCAAAACACCCGAGATATAATCAAATTTTAAAAAGTTATTTTATGGCCAGGTGTGGTGGCACATGCCTTTAATCCCAGCACTCAGGAGGCAGAGGCAGGCGGATTTCTATGAGTTCGTGGTCATCCTGGTCTACAAAGTGAGTCCAGGACGGCCAGGGATACACAGAGAAACCCTGTCTCAAAAAACAAAAACAAAAAAAAGTTTTTATGTATATAGGTCTGTGTACAATATGTATGCCTAGTGCCCATAGAGGCTAGAATAGGCATCAGATCCCCTGGAAATGGAGTTACAGGTAGTTGTTAGCTACCACGTGGGCAGTAGGAATTAAATGTTGGTCCTTTGGAAGAGCAGCTAATGCTCTTAACCAATGAGCCATCTCTCCAGCCCTGAGAAAGACAAAATATTTAGTTCAGTTTTAGAGGTTTAAAGTCCTAGATTGAGTGGGTGGGCAGGAGTGGGTTTGACTTCTAGCCAGGGTGGAAATGTGTGTTGGAGGAGGGGCTCACATCTAAAGCTACTAAGCAAAGTCCTGCAGTCTCTTGTGATATGGGATAGAAGGACAAGTGGGACATTTTCACATACTGTGTTCTATAAAGACACCACACTGTAAAGGGCAATTGGAACATCTATGGCATTACTGGCTTAGCAAGGGCACATTGTTAATGTTTTGGTTTTTTAAAAAATTCTGAGTTGACTCGTTTTTTTCCCCTGGGGGGTAGAGAAGTGAGGGGTGTACATATTGTTTTAGCAGAATGAAGAAGGGCTGTCAATTTTAGTAACAGTCACCTAACCACAAGCAGAAAGCAGGGCATGTTGTTGACCAGGGTAGAGAAGGCCAGATTGGGAGTCGCTACCAAACACCCAAAAAGCAGGCTGTGGGTCATTCTGGAATCATGGTTTACACAGATAAGTTGTAATCATCGATAAGAGCTTGTAAATAATAGGTACATCATGAAGCTTGGTTGCTACAGTTGGTATCTGGACATGTGTTTATGTGTGTCCTTGTAGGTTGTGTCAAAAGGACACAGTACTATTGCAGGGCTCACGGTCCAGGATCACCTTCATTCTACACGAGACAGGGTGACACCTATTCTGGTCAATGTTAACTTGAAAGAGCCTGTGGCTCTGGATGACGTAGAAAACTAGGAAGGAGTTGGGTTGAGAAAGCTAGACCCCTGCAGGGAAAGATGGCTCAGTGGTTAAGAGCACTGGCTGTTCTTCCAGAGGAACTGGGTTCAATCCAGCACTCACTGGCTCAGAGCTGTAACTCCAGTCCCATGAGATCTGACCCCCACTTCTTCTGGCCTCCACGGGGGCCCTGCATACGTGTGGTGCACAAACACACATGCAGGCAAAACACCCGTACACATAAAAGCAAACTAAATAAAAAGTGTTAGAAGGAAAAAAGAATGCTAGGTCTCTTGGTCTTCTTTGGTCTGGACCCCAACTTCATTTCAGGCGAGTCCCGTTGCAGTGTGCAGTCAGATCAGCATCTGGGCAGGTCATCCTAGTGTCCATACAGAACAATCCACCACAGAAGGAACGGGATGGACAGCACACGAGTGCCCTCTAGTGGTGGAGAGAGTGAACATCCTGCCACCTACCCTAGAAGGCATGAGAATTACAGCTCCCGGCAGGGTGGCTGCACTAAACATTCCCTTATGCTCAAAGGATACATACAGATGGGTCCCTGAGAAACTGCGAGTTTTGAGACAAGATTTCACCCTGTAGCCCAGGCTGTCCTGAAATTTACCGGACAGCCTAGGTTGGTCTAGACCCTATGGCGATCCTGACAAGTCACCAGGCAGTTTGATTGGACTATTTTGCTTTTTTTTTTTTTTTTAACATTTATTTGTTTGTTTATTGTGTATACAGTATTTGCTCTACATATATGCCCGGGCAGCAGATCTCAATGTAGATGGTTGTGAGCCACCATGTGGTTGCTGGGAATTGAACTCAGGACCTTTGGAAGAACAGCCAGTGCTCTTAACCTCTGAGCCATCTCTCCAGCCCGACTATTTTGCTTTTAATTTGTATATGTGTTTTGTCTGCATGTAGGTATGTGCACACGAGACCAGGTGCTCACAGAGGCCAGAAGAGGGCATTGGATCCCCTGGAACTGGAGCTACAGGTGATTGTGAGACACCCCATGTGGATGCTGGGAACTGAACTGGGATTCTCTGGAAGAGCATCGAACACTAACCAGTATGCTATCTCTCCAGTCCCCTGAGGGACTATTTTTAAGGGAAGTAATACACATAGATGTAAAAGTGTATCCATAAACATCCAGGAGCTGAAGAGCTGAGGGGAGGGCATGCAGGAGGAGGTGTCCATGAGGGCCAGACTGGACTTGAACTCTCGGCAATCCTCTTGCCTCACTTTTGAAAAATTGTTTTTTGATTCAAGATCTTATTGCATAGCCCTGGCTGGCCTCTGCCTCTGCAGTGCTGGGATTAAAGGTGAGTGCGACCACACCCAGCCCCTCCCCCTTTAACTTGTATTTCATGGATAAATAAAACCAGAGTGCTTGGGGCTGGAGAGATGGCTCAGCGGTTAAGAGCACTGGCTGCTCTTCCAGAGGTCATGAGTTCAATTCCCAGCAACCACATGGTGGCTCACAACCATCCATAATGAAATCTGGTGCCCTCTTCTGGCCTGCAGATATACCTGCAGACAGAACATTGTATGCATAATAAATAAATCTTTAAAAAAAAAAAAAAAAACCAGAGTGCTCAACCAGGGACCAGAGGGAGAATGTACTGTTTCTTTATCTTTAGTAAGAGGTCAAGGGCGACTGTTTGGCAAGAGAAAAATCCAACAGGCACAGACAGGATTTACAGGGTTTGTTTACTTTAAAACAAAACAAAACAAACCATCGAATAGTAGAATAGTACTAGGTTAAATACCTGCAAACACAGTCGTGGGAGTGTGGTGGTGCCCGGCAGTGATCTTCTTCAAGTGCTGGGAGAATCTCCCAGTTTGGGAGTTTGAGGATTGTGATCTCCCACTGTGCAGGCAAGCAGCACTAGACACTGGCTTTCCCAGCCTCCTTTGCTTCTCCCAGACTCCTCATGCCTGATTGTTACTCTAGGACACCGTGGAGAACAGGATGGCATTCCCTGGAGGTAGGAGTGGGGTGACTGTAACGAGATCATAGAGTTTGGGGCACAGACCTGGTCTCCCTCCCATCCCACTTGTCAGCAGCCTCTCTAGCCACCCTGAGACTAACAGAAAGAACTACTCACTTTGTGATCAGAAAACAGAGAGGAAGGGGAGGAGCCCAAATCCCCTAAGGGCACATTCTCATTGACACGTGCGTACAAACACCCCACACATGGCACCTTACCTCTTGAAGGGTCTACCACCTCCCAGTAATGTCATTTTGAGGACCAAACTTCAAGAAGCTTTTATGGATCATGGAAGAGGGTTGCTCTCTGTCTCCTGGGGATGTGGCTGGGTTCAAGATTTAATACTTCAGGGAAGGTATGACCGTAAGTCTCAAGACCCTCCTAGGCTCCTGAGGCATGATGTGGGGTAATGGTTCGCATCTCACAGTGCTTGATGAGCTGTTCTGGGGCTGGTAGGATTCTGTTGTTTGTACTTTGTGAACAGCCCTTGTCTTGGGGCGAGAGCACTGTAAGCATCCATGACTTCTCCAGACAGGATGGGGAAGCACATGGGGAGATTCTAAATTGACTGTAGGCTACATCCCTAGGGAGCACAGCTGTCTCGTGAGCTGCTAACATGTTCCAGGTCAGACTGTCCCACTTTCCCTGTGCTTTTTTAGTGGAGTTAATCACAAGTTCTTCTCTCTCCCCAAGTATCTTGGTCAAGAATCCTATTCACCATACACATATCGCAGACTCTGACTGGGTGCCTAATTCCCTAATTCTGTGGTAGGTTGGTCCTAATGGGCCACCTTTCTGGAATTTAAATACTACTTCAGGAAACTTCCTGCAACATTTCAAGGCGGTCTTTTCCTCAACAGCCCCCACAGAGGATGTTCTAGCTTCAGAACAGCTGTGGATGCCAGGGAGCCATTTTCTCACAAGCTTAGCCAGATGTTCAGGCCATGCTGATGCTGCAGCCCTAAAGGTGGTGGGCCCAGCTCCTTGCTTTGAGTGGCACTCTAGTCTTTAAGAAGCAAAGCAACTCTCAAATCTAAAACTACTTTTATTTGTGGTTGACTCAGCATAAGTTGCCTTCATCAATGAGCAGAATTATAAAACTGTACAGGAGGTAAAAAAAAAATGGGCCATTTAACATAATGACCCTCATATTATGAGCTTTAAAAATACACATAAAAGTTGTACATTCTGGCAGTTCATAAAATATAAAGCTAAAAAGAATATTTTAGTTTCCTCAAAGAAGAGCGAATCACATAATCAGTACATATCAATTAAACAATTAACTGTTCACAGAGAAGACACATGGCACATGATTTTTTAGAAAATCATCTAAAAATTAACATTTACCCAGACCAAATTATTCACCCTTTAAAGACAAGGCTACCATAAGGTGGCAGGATACAGTGTAACTTTTTCTTTTCCAGTTTTAGAGTGGTCAGGGGTATTGTCCAAAACATATCTGATGTGCTTTAAGCAAGTGCAATTGTAATAAGATATACTTCAGATTAAATAAATATAAATAGATTCAATAAATAGGTTATTGCAAAAAGAACTACACAAGGTCTTTGTGTGGGGATGCCACGTAGCTGGCTGGTAATGCTTAGGTAGGTGAGTGGGGACTCTCCCGTCACAGTCTTAGGGACAACTGGGAAAGAATGCTACACCTACCAAACACATGGGGACAGGAGAGATGAGGCCACAGGCCCTTGGCAAGCAGTGTGGCGAAGGCTGCTCCAGAGGGACGCTCAGGGCGGATGTGCCTCTGTGGCTTTCTACTAAGTACAGAAGAGACATAAATGCTGAAAGCAATCAGGACTGCACACAATCACTAGTTCATCATGAAAACCAGGAATGGGGAGAGAGCAGGCACTTTGGCTTAGAATAATTCAGGCCTTAGTCGGAGGTCTGATAACCATCAGGAGAAGTTGATGCCAGGCCCCAGGTGGCCAACACCATGGCTTCCAGATGTGAGGGATGGGCAAGGGTAGAACTGCTGGAAAACCAATCACAAAGCAGGGTGAACAGGGAATCTCAAGAGACTCTTTTCCGGGCAGCTGTTGCTTGCTCTCCAGCTCTTCCTGCACCTGGACCGTGATGATGAGGACAATGAACAAAGAGCAGACCCAGGAGCAGACAGAAGAATCCTGGCACAGCTGGTGAGTGGGACCTGCAGGAAGCCTCACAGGACCAAAGCCCTGCAGATGACAAGCAAGTGGCCAACATAGGAAAGCCTGCAGCCAGAGGTGGCACTGCAGGAGGGCATAGCAGCAGTTGATTTCACTTTGAGCAAAGGAGCTTCTGCAGCTAACTGAATCACAAGCACATAAAACCTCCACAAAGTCACATGGACTCCGAGGAGAGCCTCACACCTATCTTCAATTTGGCAGAAAGCACTTGGCTGTATCTGCTGCCCTCAGACCTCCACCTTCTCTGTAAAGCATCATGGGAAGAGCCTACAGCTACTGTTGTATCAAAACAGGGGACACCTCTGCCCCCAGACGTTCACCTTCAATCTCTAGATGGCCTAGTGATTTGTCAGGTGACACCTACATTCCTAAAAGTGCAAGTGCTTTGGTGCCTAATGAAACGGCACACTTCCTAAACTGAAAGAAAGTTCAACACAAGACAATGTTTAAAAAAAGATAGTATCTCAGACACAGCTCAATTCCATCCTAAAGCTGAAGATGCTGTATTTGTAGATAACTGAGCAGACTCCCAGGATCCTAGCAGCCTCTGAGGATGTACAATGGTACAGAGCTGCCCTGGCCTAAGAGAGACAGTCTCTGGCTGAGCACTTCAGATGCCCAATGTTTTCATGACACATCTGGCGAGCTGACAACACCCTGGGTCCCTAGAGGTCAGACAGTGAGTGAGCTGATCAGACAGAGCTGACTGGCTGAGATGGGACAGTTTTAAGGCACAAACAGCGCACAGCCCAAATATCCACCCTTCTTACCCACTTGAGTTTTCTTTCTTCCCTGACACTTGTGTGTTGCTGACTCTCATGAGGCTCCAAAAGGCTGAAGTCTTTCCTATATCCTTCATCTGTGTCCCAAGTTTCTCACGCCCTACCGAACTCTACAGAAAGTCTTCAAGTAAGTATGATGAGCAGAGGACTTTTGGAAATTTGATAGGTTAGAAACTGATCTGATAAGAGGCAAGGACATTTGAAAAGCTAACTGCAGGCAAACTGGGAGGTAACATCAAGCTGGGCCTTTAGAAAAGACTTTAGTACTTCCCAAAGGGAAACCGAACCATGAGGAACAAGGCAAGCAGCAGTCCCCGAGGCAACCGTTAGAGCACACTGCTTCCACCTCCTCACATTGGTCTTGGACTGTTCCCTCTCTGACATCAACAAGGTGCTATGCTAAGACAAGAGCAGGAAGCCGGCTGGGGGGCTGAGATGCCAAGGTCCAAGCAGGCTCACCTATGAGGCTCAGAGATGTAGGAGGTTAAGAAAAAGGCCACTTTGGCCACTATGAAAGGAAAGCAAATTCTACGGCAGCAGAGGGTGCTTTGGGTAAGTGGCCCTGGTACCAGCACACCCAGAAGAGCTCTCAGGATGCAGTGACAGTGACTCTGGTCAGCGCAGTGCATAAAGCTACTGGGCGCTCTTAGCACAGAACAGGGGACTCAGGGAGACACAAGAGACCACCCGCCGTCTCCAGGGGCTCTATACAAAACCTCCCCTGCACTGATCCTGACTGCATTCTAACCTCTAAGGCTCTTAGGAAGGAGAAGACAGTAAATTCTGACTGGAACTAAAGTTAAAAATTAATTTTAGAGAAAAATGGTACTGATGCAATTTCTTTGACATTAATACATTTACATGGTGTTGCTAGAATGTCTTACTCTTCAGCATTAGAGAATGTTCTACATTCTTGAGGGAATGGTGATTTTTTAGTACCACACAAAACAGAAGATATTGTATCTTGCATTTCTTCACAAGTGTCAAGCTACATTTAACTTACTCATGCAAACGTAGCTTTCTGCAATATGATCAAAATACACTCATTAAAATTTGCCAGGAGAAACTTACAAGCTGGTCTAAAAAGCCTGTGGTGGCCCAGAGTTTTAACTCACATAGTGTGTGTGCTAATCTGCTGGCCTCTGGGGTAGAGGGTCCTATCACTCACCTTCTGGTTCTGAGCCACTCCAATGACTGGGGGATTCCCTCTAGCTGCTCCTCTCTGGCCCTGAAGACCTGTCTCTGTCCCTGTCTGGTCTTAGCTGTTTCCTTGGTGGCCAGGGAACTCTTCACTATTTAGGTCACTTGTGCTGGGCCAGCACTGCATCCGGAACTGAGTCCTTTTTGTCTTCCAGACCACAGACAGATCAGCTGCCCTCAGGCACTGCTAACTACTCTCCAGGCCCATTCATAACACAGGCCACCAGTAGCTTGGAGGTGCCTCCTATCCCGACAGCACTTCTGAACACCCTCTTCCTTTAGCCCCACATCTCTTAAACCATTTCTAGCAGGGACTGCACTTGCTGTACCTCAGCCAGGCTGCTTCTAGCATGCAGGCAAAACAGGTTCCTCCACTCTCTCACTGAATGGCCCCCAGCTGCCATCTCACAGGAATTTTAGAAAGAAACATAAGTGGAAGTGAGTTCATCCAGTGAAAGGTTGATCTCTCTCCTTTTACAGCCTCTGGGACAGGGCCACCTTCGTAGACATCCCTGACTGCAAGGCCACCTCTCCTCAGGTCTCTGGAGTCATGAGGAGCCAGCTCTCCTGTTTTCTAGGATCAACATTACCCTCTTCTGGCTGCAGATCAGCAGCTCAAGGCACTTGGTTTGAGAAGCTTAGTCTTCCTGCTAATCCCAGAGGCAACAAACTATGACTGCAGAGATCAGGCCCATGGTCACTGTGGGGGCCACCAGACCAGAGGGGCTGCCCTAGCTCAGAGGGCAGGTGGAGTCACTGGAGGCTCAGGTTCTGTGGGCTCGTGCAAGTAGTAGGTCTGGAAGAGTCTCTCGTGTCTGCACAGCTCCATGGCTTGGTAGGTGTGTGAGAGGAGGTGGGGGAAGCGTGAAGTGAAGTAGCGCACAAAGTCATCAGGGATGGAGCCCAGCGTTTCCTGAACCTCCACAGGGAGCTCTCGGTAGTGGTGTTTCTGTGAGCACAAACACAGCTTTAGTAGATGAATGACAGTGCTAAGGGCTTCTCTGTAAGGAAAGGCCAAGAGATTCATGCACCAACACATCCCAGTTGTCCTGTGGGCTTTCTTCCCTCAGAAGTGAAGCTCCAAGCAGGTGAGGCTCAGCCTAGGGAGAGCAGCTTTAGTGTCACTATAGAGCTGGCCACCTGGAAGTGAGCTCAAGCCCTATGAAGGTCATGGAATTGTAGTGCTTGTCCCAACAGGCTCAGGCTTCTTCTGTGACGGGGCCTGCCCTATGTGAAGGCTGCTTGGTGACAGGACAGGTCAAGAGCATCCCTAGCACTCCAAGAGGACACAGAGGGACCCTTCCAAATCCCTGAGGACCTGGCCTTGTTTAGGACAGTACCCAGAAGTCCCTGTTAGAGAGCATTTATAAGCTGGCTGTCAGGTGTCAGAAGGTACCATAAATCAGCAGAGAGACCACAAAGCATACATGTTTCAGAAGACTGGTCTCTAGAGCTTAATCCGGCATTCTAAAGTCTCTGGTGAGGAAAGATGGCCTTTTACTTAGTGTGGTGGTCGGAATGAAAATGGTCCCCACAGGCTCACATATTTGGACGTGTGGTTCCTAGCTGGTGTACTGGTTAGGGTTAGGGTGTGTGAGCTGGCTGGAGGAGGTGTCATGGGGTGGATTTTGAGGTGTCAAGAGTCCATGTCAGGCCCAGTGTCTTTCTCTGTCTCCAACTTATGGATCAGAATGGAAGCTCTCAGCTACTGCTCCATGCCTGCCTGTCTGCTGCCACACTCCCTGCCATGATAGTCATGGACTCACCCTCCAAAACCATGAGCAAGCCCCCAGCAAATATGCTTTCTTTTATAAGTTGCCTTGGTCATGGTGTCTCTTCACAGAAAAGAACAGTAACTAAGTTACTTGTCAAATCCAGGTGAGGCTGCCCAGCTTCTACAAGGTGGAATCCATTATGAGAAAAAGATGCATAGAAGTGACTGCAATATCTGCTGTGGCCACCTCTCTGAAAGCACTCACAAGCCCTTTACCTTATTTCTCATGGCTCGGAGGAGATCTCTGACAGAGCCACCTTTGTAGGTTCTGAATTTGCGCAGATCTAGAAAAACATTAAGGGATGTAATGGTTAAGCAAGTAAACTCTTAAAGAAAATTCCTGGGGTCTTGCAATTGGACTAAAGTGATACACTAAATAAAGGTGGAGTTCATCTGAAGTTCATCAAGATCAGAAATGGCATCTTAGAGCACAACTTCATCACCAACCTCTCACTCTTAGGGACAAACAGAAAACATGCATCTGGGTAACCAAGCTCACAAGGACATCTTTAAATAGGTCTCAAACCCAAGAAGGGGGATTTAGAAACCCAACAGCTGGAGCTGCCTTGTCTACATCAAGTTCTCAGAAACAGATGCAGCTTTCAAAATGTCCCCTCCCGCCGTTAGCACGGTCACCTGTCTGCAGAGGGACAGTGATGTTCTCCCGCCAGTCCATCTTCACCACAACTCTCCCACCTCTCTCCAACTGCCTTACTATCGGGCCATCCAAGGACTCCTTTTCTATTCGGTCACTCACATCCTGTGAAGGAAAACCAGCAACAGGTACAAGTCAGGTTGGGGCTCGTCCACATGAAACTGCAGAGCAGTCACTGGCTGTGTGAGTCGTAAGCAAACTGACTTTCCTCTTAGACCCAGGCTGTCACCTCCTCAAAGCTGGGCAGCAGCACCTACCCTGATCCAGTGACTTTCTCCCTGTGAGCAGATATGTCTGTCACGCACTGCGACGAGCTTGCACAGATCCCCCCCCATGGCAACAGAGAGATGACAACAGACAAAACCGCTCCATGTTATGGAGGTGTACCTGTGTGCAGAGCATATCTCCACCTGTGGAAGGTCACACTCGCACAAAGCACACTTACACAGAGCTATAGGTACAAAACCCATCCTCCAGGGAGCCAAAACATAAAGGGAGAAAGCTCAACTCATCTGTGCTTCAGATGTCCCTGAAACAGGGCATCTCAACGCCTAACCAGAAGGTCATAACTCCTCACCTCAGCACTGGAAAAGCTGTGAAGCAGAGCCCTCTTTTCAAGAGCACTGCGTGGTGGGTGTGGGATCTGTAGGCCTTACTAGGCTTTAAGAACTGTAAGACGGAAGGAGAGGGTCAACAGGGGGTACCCTAAATACTAGCCTTTCAGAGCCCCTGCCAGTAAGATTAGCTAAGAGACTGGGAATGATGAGCCCCAGAGAGTTAGTCATGCATTTCTTTGATATAGGCAAAAATCAGACTGGATGATTTTTTCTTTTTCTGCCCCAAGGCAGGGTCTAATGTAGGCCTTGCTGGCCTTGAACTTGCTACATAGAGGAAAATGATTTTGAATTCATGATCCTTTTGCTTCTTCCTCCAGAGTGCTGAGATTACAGGCTACACATGTGAGCTACCATGACCAGTGCGATGGCTGAATTCCTAAGATGAACTTATATGGAAAACGCCTTGAAGAGAAGCTGGCGGGATGGTGCAGTAGATGAAGGTACTTCCTGTCAAGCCTGATGATTTGAATTCTAATCCCTGAATTCAGGTGATGGGAGGAGAGTCTGATTCCCACAAGAGGTCTCTGACCTGCACACACACACACGACTAAGAAAATGAGTATAAAAATAAAAGCTCTGTAGAGACTGGCCTGTCCTAGTGGGCATGGTGGAGATATGTTTCTGAGCAGGCAGTATCTACTTTAGTTACAGCTAGTTGACAGGGACAGAAGCCAGCAGGGTGCCAGATATACAACTTGGACACACTGACTCTATTTCATGTGGGGTTAAGGTTTTCATGTAAGTTTTATTTGTTGTCTATTTTGTGACTTAGAATTGAGAATTTTCATGTTACATCCTGCAGGATACAGTGGCCAATCACGATGCTACATACACCCATCGCTTCCCTGGAATAAGATACTGGACACTTCACCCCCAAAGACATTTGAATGATTACTAAGCAATAGCAACAGGCCAGGCAGTGTGCTTGCTAGGTGCTGGGGACAGAGCAGTAATTAAAATATTCCAGAAATTCCTGCCTTCAAAGAGCCAATAATCTTAAATTTTAGCTCCAAAGTATATACTAAATGAGATCTGAGTAAAAGATATTAGAAAAAACTTCTTCTTTTTTTTTTTTAAAGATTTATTTTATGCATGAGTGCTCTATCTGCATGTACACCTGCATTCCAGAAGAGGGCACCAGATCACATTGTGGATGGTTGTGAGCCACCATGTGGTTGCTGGGAATTGAACTCAGGACCTTTGGAAGAGCACTAGGCAGTGCTCTTAACCGCTGAGCCATCTCTCCAGCCCCTAGAAAAAACTTCTTAAGGAGATGTTTGAATTTATGACACTAGATGAAATTATATGGTATCTGGGATTTTCTTCAAAATAATCTAGGGTCAGGGCTAGAGAGACGGCTCAATAGTTAAGAGCACTTTATGGTCTTGTAGGGGACTGGGCTTTGTTCCCAGCACCCATGTGGCAGCCCACAATCATCTGTAACTTCAGTTTCAGGGGAGTCAACACTCTATGCTCTACATTGGCCTCTAGGGGTACCAAGCAAGTACATGGTGCACAGACATGCATGTAAACACTCAGACACATAAAGAAGAGATCTTAAAAGAAGTAACCTGGTGTGGGGGAGAACACTTATCCCATTCTGTCACTGCTGCCGCCCCTTACAGACATCAGAACCCAGCTTCTTCAGCCTTCCACTGTGGGGTAAGACCAGGGGCTCTTGAGGAACTCTTGAAGACTCCGCGTCTTCGGCGTGGACTAACTGCTGTGGCAACCCAGTTTTGTGGACTGAGCAGCTACTGGCTTTTCTGTCTCTCCGGTGTGTAGATGGACTATCCAGCCTGTATTGTGTGAGCCATTCTAGTGCATCCCCTTTACAATCCACACATTGAATTTACTAACACAAATGTCAATTACACTTGTCTTGGTTGTAGGCTATAAGTCATTTGTTTTGCTATTTGTCCTTTCAACCTTTTCAGAATCTGAAAGACATTAGGATTTCGACGGAGAAGCAGTCCCAGGTACCTGGAAGAACTGGAGTTGCTTTTCCAGGCTCCAGAAGAATGGGTGTTTCAGCACATGCTTTGCCGAGGGCCGCTGCTGGGGATCCATTGCAATCATTTTCTCTATCAATTCTCGAGCAATGACGTCCTCTAAAGAGGAGGAAGATAAAGAGTCCATTATTTCCAACCTATAATCAAATGAAACATTGGAAACCTTACAATCTGTGTGCCCCCCACATTTGTGCACATCTGTTGTACATATGTGTACATGTATGTGGAGGTAAGAGGTTTATGTCAGATGTCTTCCTTACTTGCTTTCCACCTTATGTTTTCTCAGATGAGAGTCTTTCACTGAACTTGGGACTCACCAACGCAGCTAGACTGTCTGCCCAACAAGCCCCCAGGACCCTCCTGTTTCTGCCTTTCCAGCACCAGGGTTACAGACGCATAGCACCAGGTGTTTTTGGTTTTTGGGTTTTTTTTTTAACCTGAGTGCTGAGGATCCAGACTCAAGTCATGGGGGTTTTTTTGTGTTTGTTTGTTTGTTTGTTTTTTTGTTGTTGTTGAGTTTTTTTGTTTTGTTTTTGTTTTCAAGACTGGGTTTCTCATTTAACAGAGCCCTGGCTGTCCTGGACTCTCTTTTGTAGACCAGGCTGGTCTCAAACTCACAGAGAATCTGCCTGCCTCTGCCTTCCGAGTGCTGGGATTAAAGGTGTGTTCCATCACACCTGGCCTCAAGTCATGTTTTTGAGGTAAGCACTTTACCAACTGAGCTATCTACCAAGCCCCTGCATGCCCTTTGATACAAGATTCTGCTACAGGAATTGATTCTAATAAAATAATGAAGAACTCACACCAAACATCAGTTGATAACAGATTTTCACTATGTGGTTTGTGAAAAGCAATGACTAAAAATACCCAAAACCAGAGGCTTCCATAATAGAGGATAAGCTGTTAAAATGACGCTGGAGCTAAATATGGATAGATGTGCAAAGACATTCAAGGTACGGCATGATGAAGCCATAATACCAATACTCAGGAAGCTGAGGCAAGAAGGCCATGATTTTGAGACCGGTTTGAGCTACACAGGAAGACTTAAGCTAGCCTTGGCTACACAAAGAGACTCTGACTCATTAAACAAAAAAGCCCAAAAGAGGAAATTGAAAAAGGAGCCTGTTGCAAATATGTAATTTAATCCCCATCCCCACAGCAGCCTGTCAGCTCAGGCTCTCCTAGAACTCCCTGTGTATCCTAGGCTGGTCTCAAATTAGAAATTCTCCTGCCTCAGCATCCTAAGTTGCTAGGATTACAGGTATGTTCCACCAGCCCGAGCCTTAACCTCTCATCTTTTCTGTTTTTAAACATTTATTTATTTGTATATAGAGAGGACATGTATGTGTGACACAGCACACGTGTGGAGATCAGAGGACGACTTGTAGGAAGTTGGTTCTTTCCTTTTACCATGTGGGTGGGGTCCCAGGGATTGATCTCCAGTCACCAGGCTTGTAGGCAAGTGCCTTTAACCACTGAGCCATCTTGCCAACCCCTTAACCCCATCTTTTTGTTGTTGTTGTTGTTGTGTAGTCTTGGCTGCCCTAGAACTCACTATGTAGATCAGACTGGCCTTGGATTTATAGAGATCTTCCTACCTCCACTCCAGAATCTACCCATTTTTATAAAAGACAGTGTGTGAGTGTGTGTTGTGTGAAATTAGAATAATATGTATAAAGGCAGCAGCTATCCACCCCTGTATAATGAAAATATGGGTCTTTATGCCAATGTGTTTTTCTATGATGAATAAGGAAAAAAAACTCATAAGCAAAACAATTATTTTGTTTTAATCTTTTCACATAGCAACACTGGGGTGCTATGATCTAATCTAACGTGGCAAACTTCCCAGTCAGGAAGAAGCATGTGTTGTGCCCAAGTCAGCAGAGCAAGGACAGAACCTGTCTGTCTCCACAGACTATATCTTGTAACCATGGCCCTCACACGACAGAATCCAGTACTCAGAGCATAGGTCCTCCCATATGCCAGTCAGGCCCTCTGATCACAAGGTAGGAAAGAACAGTCTCCAGACAGTGCCTTCCCCGAGCTTCAGTACTCCAAGAAGACCTCAGCCAGTCTCTGTCAGCTCTGTATGCTTCAGCATTTTCTTTTCTTTCTTTTTTTAAAGATTTATTTATTTTACATAGATGAGAACTCTATCTGCATGTACCCTTTCATACCGGAAAAGGGCATCAGATTCTAGTATAGATGGTTGTGAGCCACCATGTGGTTGCTAGGGATTGAACTCTGGACCTCTGGAAGAGCAAACAGTGCTCTCAACCTCTAAGCCAGCTCTCCAGCCCTGCTTCAGCATTTTCTAAGAGCAGACAGGCAGTATAGCAGAAGGTGTTACCACCCAGACCATCTGCTCACCATGCTTGTCTGAGTGGAAGCAGTCAAGGCTGCAGGCGCCCAGGAGGATGTTGGCCTGCCGCTGCAAGGACTTGCCAAAAGGGTGGTTGCCCTCAGAGATGACATAGTAAAAGACACAGCCTGCAGAGAAGATGTCCACCGTGTAGGTCTGAAAGAAAAGCAGAGTGGGAGGTCTGAGACAGCCAGCCCTTCTCACTGCCCTGACTTCACTTCAGCCCTCTTGAAAGGTATCTAAAAAGTGGCTGATGGGTGTGAACGGCCCAGAACAGTAAGGGACACCCTGCAGTGCTGCTGTAGTGTCCTGGCTGATGTCAAGGTCATGGACTTGTGGGCCAACAGCCTGGAATGCTGATCACTGATCAGGGCACAATCTGCCATCACACTCATCTTTGACAGTGACTCATAATCTATTCTTGACTGAAACATTTCTCTTGAATTTACACAGTTGTTTTATTTTTCAAGACAGGGTTTCTTACCAGGCTGGCTTTGAACTCAGAGATCCACCTGTCTCTTTCTCTTGAATCTAATCAAGCCTCTAGACTTAACTTCTGGCTTACAGGAAATATAAACAGAGAGAGAGCTATGAAGCAATGCCATGAGGGAACAAGAAGGTAGGAAGGCTGCTGGGAATGTAGAGATGCAGTCAAATTCAGCACTCAATGGAGTCCTGCAATACAGAACTGGCTGTGAAAGACTTGGAGGTTGCTGGGGAAATGTGAACATGGACTGAGTATTAGGAAGTAAAGATAGGAAGAGCGCTGACTGCTCAGGTCTGACACTGAGATGGCAGGAGAAGGCAGTGTGCTCAGGAAACAAGTGCTGCAGCATTTAGGGCTGAGATGTGTGCTCTTTATGATTGAATGGCCCAGCCACAGGGAAATACAGGAAGATGGAGCAAATCTACACTGTGTATTAACAGTGATTCTGGGTGCAAACAAACAAATAGGTCCCAACATTCTTTAAATTTCATGTCTGTCTAGAAATTTAAACAAATGAAGATTGGAGGTCTGTTCATCTTAGACAAAACCTGACTTTCCAAGTTCCCAAAGGAAAAGGGGTAAAAAGTGATTGGAAGTGTTGGAATAAGACAACTGCTCACATCTGTCTTTCTCATATATCTACCAGAACATGAAACAACATGGGAAGTTCATAGAAAAGTTCTTTGTTAGCCGGGCGGTGGTGGCACACGCCTTTAATCCCAGCACTTGGGAGGCAGAGGCAGGTGGATCCTTGCGAGTTCGAGGCCAGCCTGGTCTACAAAGTGAGTCCAGCACAGCCAGGGCTACACAGAGAAACCCTGTCTCGAAAAACAAAAAAAAAAAAAAAGTTATTTGTTAAAGGGATGTCATTCTGTAACCACAAGTGCCCGGCCCACAAACCTTGAAATATAATGGGCTTGTGTTATAGTTTTCTTTAAAAATATTCCCATTTGGCTGGGAGGTGGTGGCGCACGCCTTTAATCCCAGCACTTGGGAGGCAGAGGCAGACGGATCTTTGCGAGTTCGAGGCCAGCCTGGTCTACAAAGCGAGTCCAGGACAGCCAGAGCTGTTAAACAGAGAAACCCTGTCTCGAAAAACCAAAAAAAAAAAAAAAAAAAATTCCCATTTACTTACAGGGTTCTCCTTGCAATCTTCACTCAGCATCTCTGGGGCAATCCAGCCTTCAGTGCCAGGTACCCCCGAGCGGCGGCTGAAACTATGCCTGCCCACAGCCAGCTTCTTGCAGAGGCCAAAGTCAGAGATCATGGCCTTGATCCTGCCATGTGCGTTGGGCATGGAGAGGAGAATGTTGTGGGGTTTCAGGTCTCTGTGAACTGTGAGAGAACTTCAAAGTCATCCAACACTTACCATGAATGACACCAACTTACTACCAGGGGTTGTGGGTCCTTGTCAGACTCCTAAATATCTGCTGTGAGCTTCAAAATGGTCAGTTTTCAATTACCTAAGGTTCTCCCTCAGATTCCTACACAACCTGTCAAGAGACCACTTAAATACCCCTTTCTCCTATGAAGGCCAAGTAGCCACCCCCTCCTGAAACTTTAGCCTGGCAAAGAGGATCCTCTTACCAATGTTGAGAGAGTGCAGGTGTGCCAGGCCTGAGGTGGTCTGCTGAAGCAAGGTGATGGGCTCTAGGCCTAGATGGGCAAAGTCCTTCTGCTCCACATACTGTAAGAGACACAGTGGCAAGGTAAAGTACATAACCTTCAGGACTCCTTGGCCTGTACTATCATTTCTCTCAATCCCATTTCACTGACAACATTCTTGGTCCAAACCCATATTTTCCAACAGACCTCCTAAAGTTACAGGCTGACTTAAACACATGAACAAAGCTCCAGTTTACTAATTTACAATGGGAAAGATAACAAGGCAGGACACTCAGGTTCACTGCCTTGGATAGGCAAGCCTACAGTATCCAAATGATACTGAAATGTTTGTGGTGAGTATAAAATGGAGCAAAAAGAGTTTGTGGAAAGCTCTTCTCTTACAGTCTAGAGTTATCAATCAGCAACCTCCAAGCCTATGGCAACCATGATCAGGGATGAGAAGAACCTTATTAGGTCCCCTAGAAGTGAGGGAGCAAGAGGCATGCCAACTGCAACCTAACTGCCCAGGAATGCCGAGTGGACTACTCCATAAAAACTGGGGTGACAGAAATGCTCTACATTGTGGCTGGTGGTTAAGTGGAGATATATATGCCAAACTGTACATTTAAGATAAGCAGAAGTTACTGTACTATAACTTCAATGAAGTTAATAAAGCAAAGTTTAAAAACAGTAAATAGAGGGCTGGAGAGATGGCTCAGCCGTTAAGATCACTAGCTGCTCTTCCAGAGGCCCGGAGTTCAATTCCCAGCAAACACATGGTGGCTCCCAACCGTTCCTAATGTCATCTGTTGCCCAATTCTGGCTGCAGGTGTGCATGCAGAAAGAGCACTCATAGACACAAAATAAATACTTTAAAAATAGTAAATAGAGCCAGGCGGTGGTGGCGCACACCTTTAATCCCAGCACTTGGGAGGCAGAGGCAGGCGGATCTTTGCGAGTTCAAGGCCAGCCTGGTCTACAAAGCGATTCCAGGACAGCCAGAGCTGTTAAACAGAGAAACCCTATCTCAAAAAACCAAAAAAAAAAAAAAAAGTAAATAGATCCTTCCTGAACACACACAGTTGGTAGGAGAAGAGGCTGCAGTAGCTGTGGTAAAACTACCACTGACCCCAGGCTCTAGAAGGCCAGCCAGACTCACCTCTTGCAGGGTGGCCGCACACAGCTCAATGGCAATGTACTGGAACTGTCTGTCCTTCTCCGTGCAAAAGTAACGGATCACATTCGGGTGCTCATCTGATTCGCGAAGTAGCTGGACCTCACGGTCTGCAAAGCTAAAACACTCAGGGAGGATCCTCTTCACGGCCACATCACGGTTGTCAAACATGCCTCTGTAGGACAAGAAGTAGTAACTGAGTTCGGTTAGTACACATTGGGCTGTAGATATGAGATCAGATCGGTAAGATGCCAATGTTCCTTCTTCCAGTATCAGCCACCTCAGCTTCAAGACCCAGAGGCCCTGGCTGACCACCAGCAATCCATAGTTGCCACTTCTCTTTTAGTGTGCGTCCTGACTGGCTTTAAGTCAAGTTGACACAAACTAGAGTCATTTAGGATTCTCAAATGAGAAAACATCTCCCTATGAATTGCCTATAGTCAATTCTGTGGTACATTTTCTGAATGGGTGATTGACAGGTGAGTGGCACCACCCCTGGGCAAGTGGTCCTGGGGTCTATAAGAGGCCGGCTGAGCAGGCCATGAGCCAGTAAGCAGCACTTTTCCATGGCTTCTACTTCAGTTCTTGCCTTGAGTTCTTATCCTGACTTCCTTCAGTGCAATGTGATATGGAAGTGTAAGTAAGCCCCTTCCTCCCCAAGTTGCTTTTGGCCACAGTGTTGTATCATAGCAACAGGAACTCTTAAGACAGTGTGGGAGCTCACTGGAGGAAAAGCTCACCTGCTTTGATCATCACTGTGACCTTGCTATACCGCAGGAACCTGGCACTTAACCTTTAACCTGAGAAGGACTCACACAGCTGGGGAACTGGGCCACACCACTCACTTGTATACAATTGTGCCCTCAGCTCCATGGCCCAGGACATCCTTGGGGCAGAATGAAATTTTCCCAACAATCACCATTCTGCTTTCCTTATCTGGGACAAAACAGGAAAAAGAAGAGGTCATTTTAAATAGACATTACCTAAAGAACTTTGAGGGTGAAAAGGCGCTCTGATTTCGGAGTAAGACTTGGGATTAAGAGTCTACATTCTCAGATCTCTGGTAGAAAAGAGCCAGCTAGGCCACTGCTCATTTATGCTCAGGACTACTGCCTCCTCACCAACATTCTGTCCCCTGCTTATTTGGGAAAGTTCCCAAAGAAAAGGATTCTCTGTAGAGTCTCATATTTAGTTAACGGTGAACAAAGACAAACAAAAGGTCTACTTCAAAGAGTCATATGCAAAACGTTCCAGTGTGGTGAGGCAAGTGAAATAAAGAGGCTGCTCAGAACCAGGGGCTCTGAGGCCCCTTCACAATCCGTAACCTCCTCCTGGAATACGGCCCTGACAACCACTCCCCAGGAGGAAAGTGGGTCATCGATTCACTTTTGAACGTGGCCAGTGACTGGTCTCAGAAACTCACTTAAGCCAGATAGGAAACTTCCCTCTGGTCAATAGCAGTTCACAGCCCTGTAGAGGAAAGATGGAGGAAGAAGGCCATCAAACAGAGGGTACCATAAATGGGGCAGCAGCGCCCTATCCCAGAGATCTACAGGTGGGAGGAAGCCAGGGGAGAACATGGTGAGCCCTCAGGAATCTTAGAAGGACATGGTACTCTGTGTTCCAGGTAATGTTCAAAGATACAGTGGGAACTGTCTTTACCCTCGTCGTCCTGCTCCAGGAAGGGGCTGGTGCCAGCCTTGGAGGCAGAGCTGCTGGAGTGGAGCGAGTGGTTGGAGGCTCTGGGGGATGGGCTGGGGCTGCTGGTGCCTGAGCTCTCAGAGAAGAGGCCAGATGAATCCAGGAACTCAGGGTCCTGGGTAAGGTCTCCATGTGAGTGGAAGGGCAGCTGTTGCTGCAGCAGCTGAATTTTCTCCAGTTCCTTCTGGAACTGTTGGTGCTGGAGCTGGCGCTGCTGATGTTTGCTCTGTGAAGAGAGATGCACGTTAAGGCCAGTGTAGCTGGGAAACAAGTCACAGGGAAAGGTGTTCCCTGTGACCGATGAGGCAGGCAGATTTTATCTGAACTCCAAGGCACAAGGCCAGAGATATGCCATAGCGAGAGAACCGATTCAACAATCTTACTCCTCCATAGAGCCCACAGTCTAATCCTGGAGGGGGCTCATGAGATTGACTGGCCACAGGGAGAAGCACCTGAAGGGACCTTGCACTAGAAAGAGGGCTAAGCCAAGTGGAGAAGTTTCCATTTAATCTTAGAAATTAGTGACTGTTAAGGACACCTGGGAGTTGCTGTAAAAGTAAAGCCTATGGAAAGAATGCTTAGAGGTGCATGGGGGTCTGATGGCTAGAGGAAAGCCCTGGTCCACAGTGGCTGTGCCTGAATAAAGGTTAGAACAGGGTGGCCTGAAATCTAGAAGGCAGGCTGGAAGCTGTGGTCCAGAATAAGGCAGTGTGGGGCTGAAGCACGGTGTCTGGCTAACGTCCTGCTCCTAAGCCCTAGTTCTATCATGCTGCCACCAGCACCCCTTCTCCAGGTCTCTAAAAGCTTTGCTCCACCATCATGAGATGAATCAGTGGTCTGCAATTATTCTTGCCTGGGCATGGGAAGCAAGAACAAAGGGGAATTTTCTAGCTTTTTCTGAACCCAGGGTCAAAGGTTCTGGGTATGTCACCACCTAGCTGAGTACTCCAGGAAGGCATGTAGCCTCTTTCTTCTGTGGACAAAGAATAAAAAATTATTTATTTATTTTATTATAATAATTATATTTATTTATTATAACTCATAGGCCTGTGTGAGGTTAAAGATTAGGCAATGGTACTTTGCTCACAGAAAGAAAAGCATACAAAGTCTCTGTCTTCCCTCCCCAATGGATGTGAGCTGCCTGTTCGCTGGCATTCTGAGGAGACAACCCCACAGGCTCGAACAACTTGCTGAGGGACTACTGTCTTACCTACTCAAACACATCATCATTTTTTTTTACTTATCTGCAACTAGGAAGTGAAAGGAATCACCGTGCCACCCTTTACACTTTCATAGGTAGTGCAAGGGAGCAGGTTTTCATTTTCCTTTTAAAAAACAAGATACAGCCGGGCGGTGGTGGTGCACGCCTTTAATCCCAGCACTTGGGAGGCAGAGGCAGGCGGATCTTTGCGAGTTCGAGGCCAGCCTGGTCTACAAAGCGAGTCCAGGACAGCCAGAGCTGTTAAACAGAGAAACCCTGTCTCGAAAAACCAAAAAAAAAAACAAGATACAATTAACTATTTAAAATTAGACAGGGTTATGCATCAGCTTTTATACCCTTTCTTGAAAAATACTAAAACTGAGTTTCAAAACTGTCCTCTTATGAGAAGCTAGTATCTCTAGTGATGTTTTTGAAGATAAGCAAATATTTTTCTCTTTTTTTGAGACAGGGTCTGAAAAAAAAAGTAGTCCTTGCTGGTTTTGAACTTGCTATATAGACCAGGCTACCCTCAAACTCTCAAACTTCAAGTGCTGCAATTAAAGGCATACAACACCATACTTGGTTCAAACATTGACTTTTAAATATAAAACATGTTGGGTGCTTTTGTATGACCCCCATTGACACCCAGTGGCTGACAGAGAGGTTCCAGAAGGTGGAGGACAATGAGGATCAAAGCTTACCAGAGGGTAGGTGATGATGAAGGCCACCCATCCAACCAGCAAGAAAGTGCTCAAGATAAGCGTAGCCATGTCCTTAAGCATGGAGTCCACAGGGGCCTCAGGCCTGGCGGGGGCACGGGCCAGCGTCTCTTCTACATCCTGGGACACAGTGGTTGGTGTGTTCTCTGAAGTCTGGCCAACTAGGTTGATAACCTTGTATGGAAGAAATTTGCTAAATGTCTAGCCAGTATAGACGAAGCTAGCACCTCAAAGAAGCCACGTCTATTTAAAATGTAGGACCACACTGAAATATTTCTTTCTAGCTCATCAAAAGTCTGATGGACTAGATAACTGCTGCCTCTTTCTAAGCAGGCAACTCTCAGAAACCATACAGTTCTGCAGTGATGCTGCCATTGTTCACACAGAGATTTCAGAACAATATATCTGGAAATGCCTTTAGACCCTGGCATTCTTGACATTTTTTTTGTTTGTTTGTTTTTTGAGACAGGGTTTCTCTGTGCATCGTTTGGCTGTTCTGTACTCACTTTGTAGACCAGGCTGGCCTTGAACTCACAGAGATCAGCCTGCCTCTGCCTTCTGAGTGCTGGGATTAAAGACGTGTGCCACCACACCAGGCAATTAGACAGCTGTGAATGCCATGTGATTGCTGGGATTTGAACTTGGGTCCTTTGGAAGAGCAGCCAGTGCTCTTAACTGCTGAGCCATCCCTCCAGCCCCAACCATGACATTCTTTTCAATTTTTCAGTGATAAATTTCAATAATAAATCTATAACTCCTTTGATAGTAGATTTGCTATTTAAGGAAAACTATAAAATCACCTACGTCAACTGTAGAAAAAAGTCTAGTGAAAAAGTTGGTTATCAACTTGATACCTTTTCACATTGAAAAATAAAGCTAGCTGGGATATGAAGAAGGCCCTGGGTTTAATCCCCACATTACAAACGCATAGACAAACAAATAAATCAAACCACAAAAACAAAGAAGGCTGTACATGTATGAAGATCTGAGTTCAAATCTCAAGTACCCACATAAACAGGTATAGTAGTATGTGCACTTTTAATCCCATTAGAGGGCTGAGGTGGAGGCAGGGGGTCACTGGAACTTGCTGGTCACCAGCTTAGCTGGGTCAAGGGAAGAAGGTGGTGAGAA
The DNA here is from genome assembly GCA_907164525.1 of Lophiomys imhausi. NCBI lineage: Eukaryota > Metazoa > Chordata > Mammalia > Rodentia > Muridae > Lophiomys > Lophiomys imhausi. Next base: position 228,405 of record CAJQZJ010033585.1, on the reverse strand, counting down.
CAGGACACCCAACATCTTCTAGCCTCTTTACACTTATCCACACCTCCTTATACTGTGCCACACACACACACCAACACAAAGCAACAAGAAGGCTGAACTTATGTACATAGTGCAGGCATGTACCTAGTACAGCTAACAAAGCAATGAAGCTACTTCCTTAGGTAGTTTGTAAGTTTTTAGAAACTCCCAAACTAAAATAATTTATTCACCAATTCTATTATTTTTCCAAAATTATGGAAAAGTATCAGATGCCTTTATTAAATAAATGCTTATGAAAAATAAATAAAATATTTCTAGAAGCTCCAAATTAAATCAGATAAGCATGTAGCTTCCCTCCAAGTTCTTTAGAATCTGAGATTTCCCCGAAAAGGTTAGAAAAATGCATTGGTCTGTACTCACACAGCTAGAGTTTCCTGTTTGTCCACCAAAGCTAACATATAGCTTCCTGACCTTGCACACTGGGTTTGCCACATGCTTACATCACTACACTCTCTTCTGCAAGACATCAGCCTCTGCTGTCCTTCTCTCCTCTTTCCAGTTGCTATCTGAGTCCATCAGGGACATACTTCTTTTGTTCCTGCCTTCCTTATAGTGTATCCCGATGTGCACAAGGAGTCTGGCTTATTTGGGATGCAGCACGTGGCTGAGAAATGTGTGCTGAGCATGTGACAGGGATGACATTTACTTAGATATTAGCTGCTCGAGAGTGTTTAAAAGACAGCTGCAGGCTGCAGAGATGCTCAGAGTTAGATCCAGGTGTTGCTGCTGCAGAGGGTCTGCGTTGGTTCTCAGCACTCACATCAGGCAGCTCACAGCCACCTCTAACTCCAGCTTCTGGCCTCTGCAACCCTTTGCTTGTGCCAGCAAGATGGCTCAGTGGGTGAAGGCACTTCCCACCAAGTCTGACAATCTGAGTTTGATCTCTGGGTGAAAGGGAAAAAACCAATTTCTGCAAGTTGTCCTGACATACACACCTGACATGCACACCTACACATATGCATGTATACACACACATACACAATCAATGTAAAAAAAAAACATTTTTAAAGATCCTTTTGCTCGCCAGGCGTGGTGGCACACACCTTTAATCCCAGCACTTGGGAGGCAGAAAGAAGAAAGAGGATCTGTGAAGTGTTCGAGTTAGAGGCCAGCCTGGTCTAAAAAGCAAGTCCAGGACAGCCAGGGTAATTACACAAAGAAACCTTGTCTGGAAAAACCTAAAAAAAAAAAAAAAAAAAATAGACCCCTTTGCTCAAGAAGATCAGATGGTTAAGTATAAAATTTTGGACCATGGATACTCTGGGTATTAGTTTAATTATATTCTCTTATTTTCTTCTTTATAGTTTTGTAAGCATGCAACAATGAATATGCATGACTTTAATAAGATCTCAGAGCAATGCAGTTCAGGATCCTGTTTGGAAATCAGCCATTTCTCCAAGTCAGCTAATGCCATAGGTGATGAACAGAGATGCTGTGCCCTGGACTCAGAAGACAATTATGCTCCTCTGCTTTTAAATAATGCCTATAGTCAGTCATAATGGCACACGCCTTTAATTCCTAGCACTCGGGAGACAGAAAGCAGGCAGATCTGTGAGTTTGAGGCCAGCCTGGTCTATAGAGTGAGTTCCAGGAGTACTACATAATGAGACTGTGTCTTGAAAACAAGTAAATAAAATAAATGAATGAAAACTAAGTCTCTCAGGGCTCAGCAGTTAAGCGCACTGGCTGCTCTTCCAGAAGATCCGGGCTTGCATCCCAGCACCCATGTGGTGACTCACAGCCATCTGTTCTGGGGTGCCCTTTTTTGGCCTCCAAAGACAATGTGTGCAAATGGTGTACAGACATACATACAAGCAACACACTCATACATAAAATAAGAATAAATATTTAAAAACAAAAAAGTAAGTCTCAGCTGGGCGGTGGTGGCGCACGCCTTTAATCCCAGCACTTGGGAGGCAGAGGCAGGTGGATCTTTGTGAGTTCGAGGCCAGCCTGGTCTACAAAGTGAGTCCAGGACAGCCAAGGATACACAGAGAAACCCTGTCTCGAAAAACCAAAAAAAAAAAAAAAAAGTAAGTCTCAAAACCACAGCAGTATCTCTCCTGTGCTGGCTATGCAGGCCAGAAAAAAGTCTCCCCAACCCGCTGATATCTGACCAGGAATAGCCAATAGGATGCCCCAGCAGATGGAGGTAAAAGAACAAGTTTGCGTGCTGGGAGAGGGGGTGGACTGAGTTCAGAGTCCTATCCCACTCTGTGTGCTCTGGCTTCAGGACGAGGCATGTTAGAGAGCACCTGTGTGAACAGCTCCCTCCTGCTGCGCACCTGGGGTGGCAGCCCAGGCCCTGATCTAGTCCTGAAAGCTAGAGCCACCAGTTCACTTCCCCACTCACTTCCTCAAAGCTCCTTTTTTCTGAATCAGCAGGAATCACGTTTTCTCGATGTCTGGGCAGGTTGTTGGGAAACCTCTCCAGCATCTTGGTAGATGCCGACAGAGGAGTTTCATGGTGTCCTAGAAGAGAAAACAAACTAATGAGAACAGTTTCCAAGCAGTGGTAGCTCTCAACACAAAATTTCAGTAACTCTCTACTGGCTGAGGGGGTCGTTCCTATGTAATCCCATATCTACATATCAAGAAAAAGGGAAGGGTAGCTACTAGAGAGTTAGCATGAGAACAGATCCCCCACATACCCCAGCCCCAAGACAGAGTTTCTCTGTGTAACAGCTCTGGCTGTCTTGGACTCCCTTTGTAGACCAGGCTGACCTCAACACTTACAGAGACCTACCTGCCTCTGTCTGCCAAGTGCTGGGATGAAAGCTGCATGCCACCATGCCCGCTCCAAAACAGAAATTTTACAGGATGTGATAGCACTCACCTTTAATCCCAGTTCTCGGAAGGCAGAGGCAGGTGGATATCTGTGAGTTCAAGACCAGCCTGGTCCACACAGTGAGTCTAGGACAGCCAGGGCTACACAGAGAAACCCTGTCTCCAAACAAACAAATGCCTCAAAAACATTCCCTGCCCCCATAGAAATCTTAGGACTGGAGAGATGGTTTAGTCAGTAAAGTACTTGTGAAAGCATGAGGACCCAAGTTCGATCTCAAGAACCCATGAAAGAAAAGTTGGTGACAGGTGTGTAGTCCAATGGGGAGATGGAAACAGGCTGATCTCTGAAGCTTGCTGCCTAGCCAGCCTCACCTAACCAGTCATTCCAGTGAAAGATTCTGTCTCAGAAAGCATGGCAGACAGTGCCGAAGGAATGACAACTGAGCTGTCCTCTGGTCTCCATTTGAGTGCACACATGCACACCTGCACCGGCACTCATGTGAAGTACAAATTTTAAAATAAAACACATTTTATTAGTTGATGGCAGAATACATTCTTCTGTTTCTTTTCTTAATGACTTATTTTTATTATTAATTACATGCATGTGTGTGGGGATGTGCAGTGCCCAAGGACAGGCGACAGATTCCCTTGGAGCCGGAATTACAGGTGGCTGTAGTCACTTGACATGGGTGCTGGGAACCTAACTTAAGTTCTTTGCAAGAGCAGTTAACCACTGAGCCACCTCTCCAGCCCAATATTCGGCTTCTTTTGCAAATTAAAAACTGTTGTCCTTGTTATGGGAGGTATCAGGATGTTTGGGTTATGTTGTAAAGTAAGGCTTGTGTGGGTGCATGTGTTCAATGCAGGAAGCAGTGTGATGCTCCATTCAAAGTTCAAGAAGCCCTTTCACTGCTTTTTCTAGTAGTAACAGTCTAGTCAGGCTGCCACGCTTCCTTCTGCACATTTCAGCCGCTCAGGCAGAGTCCTCCTCCTCCTCCCCCTCCCCCTCCTCTCCCTCCCCCTCCTCCCCCTCCTCTTCCTCCCCCTCCTCCTCCCCCTCCTCCTCCTCCTCCTCCTCGCTGCACTTGAGCTTCCACGTGAAGGAGTGGTAAGTGACTGAGAGAATTGGAAGAACTCGGTGCTTGCTGGCTGGACAGGATGGGTGTGGAGTGATGCTCGCTTGCTTGCTATTCTCTACATACTATTCATGACTACCTGGCATTCAGCACACCTCCATTCTATATCTAGTGCGTGCAATAAAAGAAACAAAGTAACTAAAATAAGGAACTGGACTTTCATATCACAGGACTTGAAAATCTGTTTAGTTCTAAAATCAAAGGATTCTATGCCCAGGCTAGAAAAGCCCCATCAGTTTCCCTCCTTCCTGTTGTCTGTTTAGGATCAGCTCTTTGCTTGGCTCAGGCTTTTCACTCTATACTCTGCTTCTTCATGGTTATATGTACAGACCAAAGGTCAACATGAGCTATTGCTTCTCTACCTTACTATTATTAAAAAAAAATTTTTTTTTTGACACAAGGTCCCTCACTGGAACTGGAGTAAATATTTCAACTAGATTGGCTGGGTAGTGAATCCCAGGATCCTCCTACACCTAGCTCTTTTGTTTGTTTCACTGAGTAGCCCTGGATGTCCTGGAACTCTCTGTAGACCAGGCTGGCCTCAAACTCAGAGATTCACCTGCCTCTGTCACTCAAGTGCTGGGATTAAAGGTGTGCGCCACCACGCCTGGCTCACCTGGCTTATTATATGGGTTCATATCCACACTCAAAGTAAGCACTTCACCCACTGACTAATTCATTTCCTCAGCTCTCACTCCATTATCTCTCCAATGCTGTCTGAAACCTATTCGAGAGTGTCCGCCATGTGTACCAAGGCAAAACCTGACAGGAAGTAGACAGGGCTTGCGTTTCTTGACCTGGAAAGTCCCTCTCTGATCTCTCATCTGACCTCAATGTTTCATCAGGTTTTCTCTACCTGTGACGTGTTATGGCTCTCTAAGGGAAACCCACTTTTGTCTGTTCTGAGCCATCACAGTTTCTCTTCTCTGCCATGGCGTGCTGAGGCACGCTTTGCTCCACAGAAGGGTTTTCCACATGTGGCTGCCTATGTCAGAACTGAGTGAGACTTGGTGGTGAACACAGGAATCTGAATGTGGGTAACCATAGGTCACCAAGGCCAACCAACAAGAGATCAACAGCCAGGGGAAATGAGGTCATCCTTCTGCAGGCCACCCTGCATCGCAGTCTCCTGTCTATCTCATCCCCTGATGCCCAGTCCTACTGTTGTGAGTCCTACAGTGTCTGTAACATTGTCTACCAATACTGCTGGAGAAGTCACTAAAATTCCTTATAAATACGCTCCCAATGAAGGACGTTTAGTAACAACCCAGTGTACACTGAGAACCAATCGTTGTGCAAGCCTATCCCATAAACAACTTTTATGTAAATAGCACTCAGCCACTGTGAATTATCGGTCTTTAAGCAAAGGCCAGAGCCAGCTTGCATCTGGGACTCCTGCACAGGGCTCCAATGCAGTTCATGCCTCTCTGACAAGCACTGTTCAGGTGACGCTGAACAGCAGGCCAAGTTCACTGCTGGGGGCAGGAGACAGAACAACAGGCCATACCATTTGATCTGCAAGATGATGTGAAGGTGGGCTATCTTCCACAAGAACCAAATGCTGTATCTGTCTTGACAATAACAGGTACAACAGTGGCCCTGGTCTATGAGAAGATTATTATGCAATCCTACTGCCTTATTTTAAGCTGACCAGCTACAGAGTCCCTCAAAGGAGACCTCAGAACTGTGAGATCCTTACATCTTGGAGTATTGTCAGGCTCCCTAGTTGTCTTACTCTGACAACTTAAGAGGGATTTTAAAGGGATCTCAGTGTCTGATTCAGCCATGGAGACTTCTCTAACACAGTTTTGAGTACTTTCACACACACTTCTTAACCACTGCCAATTTATGGACCCTTATTTGGTATATAAAACCGAGTAGCCTAAGACCCTGGTTTCTTCCTCATCAAAGATAAAACATTATGAGAAGGAGTAAAGAAGCCAAGCGTGGCAGTGCACACCTATAATCCTCGCACTTAGGAAACAGACACTGAACGATTTCAAGGTAGCCTGGGCAACACAATGAGACTGTCTTCACAACATGAAACAAACCAAAAAATTAGACTAAGAAAAAAACTCTCCTAGGACCATCTGTGACGGCCCAGGAACAGCTCAGATTTTTCACAGCTGTTGATTCTGGTTTCTCTTCAGATTGTATAAATCTTTGCCTTTACTTCACATCATGGGTCTTTAAGCTTGTCCTGTCCAGCCTCTTACCCACATTCATTCCTATTCTGTATGAGAAGCCTTGGTGTTCTTAGTTACAGAGTGGAAATAACAAAGGTACCCACCTCACATGGTCACTGAGAGGAAGAGGGAGCAGACATTCTGTTCCTGAAACTTACACCAAGCATTTGAATCTTGAAATATTAGAGAAACTTTTTTTGAGACCTGAGTAGGTAAGCTGGAACTCTATAGCTCTTTGGAAATAGGCCTAAACCATCTTGAAATGGACAGAGCACACAATGCATTCAGAATGAGGAGCAGTAGTAAACCACAGGGCTGGCTTTTGCCCACCAGGGGGCAGCATGTTACCTACCACCCGGTAAGAAAGCAGCTCTTACCTATGAGAAGCCAATAATTCCTTAAGTAGTTGAGCTTGCTCTTCCCTTTGAGTCCAGGGTCAAACTTGAGGTCAGTGCTGGGGGTGATCACACACTCTCCTTTGTCTCCAATGGTGACACCGTCTGTCTGGGGACCTTCCAGCAAAGGAAGAGTGCTGCCTCTGGGCTGTGGAGGTAGGATGTGGCGTTTCCCTAGGTCCCAACACATTCCCCAACAACCATCAACAATCAAAGCATGGCACAGAGGTCCTGGGACCAAGCAAGGGAGGCTCTACTGACACATTTTCAGGTTTTTGTTTGAGACAGGACTCAAGCAGCCCAGGCTGGACTTGAACTCCAGCTCCTCCTGTCTCTACCTCACAAGTGTTGGGATTACAGGAATGTTTAAGTACTGAGAACCAGGAAGAATATGCACTATAGAACTCCAGGAAGCTACTATTAGAAATGCTATGATACTACATGAGAGTCTATATGGAAGAGAATGTGGGGATATGGACTAGTCACAGATGATACAACTGACAGTGTGGGCTGAACTCCAGACTCTGATGAGCTAACAGGCAGAGGTGGCCCCACCGCTACAGCAGCTGACCAGGCTGACAATATACAAACAACCAGCCCAGGCACGAGATCGGGAGTAAAATGTCCCAGACACTTAGTGAGAGTGCTCAAAGCAGGCTGGAGAAACCTGGGGAGGCATGGAGAGGTCACAAAGGATGGAAGGGATTTAGCAGAGGAATGGAAGAGAGATCATCCCCAGAGGCTCAGAAGAAAGAATAGGGAAGTTTGGGGGATCATGGAGAAGATGTATTTGTCTGGACCATGCGACTCCCCAGTACTAGCAGCGTGGTAGACAGACAGACATGGTAGGACTAGCTTGAAGAAAGCCTGAGCTTAGATCTGAACACAAAAGCCACGGGACTAACAGTGTCTCCTCTTTACAAAGCTGCTCTGCTTTCAAAGTAGAACATGGATGTGCAGAAGCTGTTCATGAATCTTCCAGCTCTGCACTTCCTCGTTGTAACCAGATGTTCACATATAGCTCAAGGTCATTTTTTGCTAATAAGGAACAAAAGCAGTCAAGAAACTGTAAATTTGGTTTGCACAGTTGACTCACCACAACAGCAACCCCCTCATGCACCATTGAGGGAGAGGCATAGAGGCTGGTGGAGTACTTCCCAACATACAGGGTAGGCCTGGGAAACAAACAGAAACACATTCTGAAGTCATTTCATGTCCAAACCCCACAAACTGTGGCTTCTAGGATATCAAAATCATAGACTCAAGTAACACCCTGCACACATGGATCATGCAACTCCCAACAGAAAAACCAAGGTGGCAGGGGTACTGCAAGGTGACAGGACATAGAACTTCAGGCCCCAGCTTCACCTGTCACCTACAGAATGGGAAGCCTCACTTTCCTCACCTGAAAAATGCCAGGACTGGACTAGACTGAGCCCAGTACAGCCTGAGGAAAGGGCTGTATCGATGACCAGCAGGACACTGAGTACTCAGCACCCACTGCCAGTTTCTCAGGTGACCCAGAACCAGTACCCTTTCAGAACAACCACCCTCAGCATCACCATGTTGCATGAGATTTTCTGAGGACTCTAAGGACTCAGCAGAAGAATAGGGAACTACTCCATTTCAGATGCTGAGAGAAAAATGAATACAAAAGATACATAAGCCAGGAGGCTGGTGCATGCCTGTAATCCAGTATACATAGCATGTCTGGGGCCAGCCTAGGCTCATGAAAACTTGTCTCAAATAAAGAAAACAAACAAAACAAAAAGAAAAAAAGAAGAAAAAACCCCTCCAATCCAAACTGAATGATATTTCCTGGTAATCTGCTCCTACCTGAGACACCAGAGGGCTGTCTAGAACCAGCATTCCAACAGTGGAGCTGTACCTACAGACCCTCCTGATCACTACTGTCAGGAGCCTTGGATCAGTCATCTATGAAACTATCCAAACTTCTTTCAACAAATACCTTCCACCTCAATGGTGTTTCACTATAGACAACACTTTTATATATATGATCATATCTCAACTTCTCCACAAATCTATAAAGTAAAAAGATTGAGGCCTAGCCTGTTAAGTGACTGATAGGCTTTTAACAGATGGGAATGAAGAATAGAAGCCTGTTAAGTCTTGGTCACATACATTGTAACACTTTTTTTCTGATTTTTTTGTTTGTTTTGAGTCAGGGTTTCTCCGTGTAGCCCTGGCTATCCTGGACTCACTCTGTAGACCAGGCTGGTCTTGAACTCACAGAGATCCACCTGCCTCTCCCTCCCGAGTACTGGGATTAAAGGTGTGTGCCACCATGCCCAGCTCTTTTTTCTAATTTTTAAAGTATGACACATAATAAAAAAAAATATACAGTCTTGCACTACAGTCTCCCACTCATATTTTATAGACAATGTTCAAGAAGTCCAGGTAGGTACACACCTGTAATCTCATCACTTAGGAGGCTGAGTGAGAAAGCTTCTTAAGTTTGAGGCCAGCCTGAGTTACATAATGAGACTTTGTTTCCAAACCTACAAATGTAATATAGAACCAGAGACAGAGAAACCGACAGACAGACAGACAGACTAATAGAGACAGTTTAAAGCATAAAGGAGTACCCCATGGCTTGCATTCTGAGGTTCCTAAATGACCCAGTGCTTTTTTTGGGGGGGGTTGTTTGTTTATTTGTTTTTCAAAACAAGGTTTCTCTATGTAGCTCTGGATGTCATGGAATTCCCTCTATAGAGCAGATGGCCTCAAACTCAGAGATCCATCTGCTTCTGCCTCCTGAGTGCTGGGATTAAAGATATGCACCACCATGACACTTTTTTTTTTTTGGTTGATTTTTTGAGATAGGGTTCCTCTTTGTAGCCCTGACTATCCTGGAAGTCACTCTATAGACCAGGCTGAACTCACAGAGATCAGCCTGCCTCTGCCTCCTGAGTACTGGGATTAAAGCCATGTGCCACCACAATCATCCATTACAGACAGTTGCGAACTGGCATGTGGGTGTTGGGATTTGAACCCAGGTCCTTTGGAAGAGCAGTCGGTGGTCTTAACCACCGAGCCATCTCTCCAGCCTCCAATGTTGATGCTCTACATGACTTCAGAGATATCCCCTGGCTTCCTCCAATATAGGGTACATTACACTGCAGAAGTCACAGACTGCCAGAGTTATGTTTGTCCTTTGCTGCCTGATCTGTCCCAACTCCTCCAACTCACGTCAGCTTGCTCTTGGCCTCTGTCTCCTTGGGGAATGGATACTTCCACTTGGTGATGCGCCCCACTTCCCCAGACATGAAGGTCAAGTAGCGCAGAGTCTCCACAGCAACATTGATGTGCACCACCTTTCTCAGGCCCTCCCGCTGCCAGACGTAGAAGGCCACCACAGGAGAGGCATAATTTTGGATCCACAAGACATCCCCAGATTCGCTGTCCACAGTTACCACCAGTCCATCGCCATTGGACACAAAGTGGGACATCTCTAAAGATTAAACAAAGCATGTCAACCACATTCTGCAACCATGCTGTCTATTCTCTTGGCAAGTTGTAGTCATTTTGTTGAAGAGGAGACTTCTGGAATATTCTCAGGTCACATAAGTTCCCTGGTTTCCAAAGATCTCTTCAGTATCGAGACACTGAGAGATGCCTGGCTTATACATGTGAAATAGGCTTATTTTCCCTCCCTCCTGCCTTTTAAGAAAGAACTATTCTGTCCAGTACGTGAGAGTAAATGCTGAGGGCAGTACAAGGGCCTGCAAAACAGAGCTGACATTTTACAGCAGTCGTTTAAAACCTGTGGCTCAGCTGCAAGTCAGACCCTGTGACCTGACCCCACAGAGGGCGGGCGCTCGGGGTGAATATGTGAGGCCTGAGCCAGAAACAATAATCAGACCACTGTTAAGATGATAAACTCAGGTTGGACAGTTTTCATCTGAGTTGCAGAATGTTAAAACTGGAGAAGTTATTAGAGTATGAACCACATTCAAATGTGGTCCTTTTTTCTTACTGTGGTACTAGGGATTGGACCCAGGGACTTATGTATGCTAGGCAAGATTTTTGTTGTTTTACTTTGGTTTTGAGACAGTCTCTCTATGTAGTTCTGGCTGTCCTGGAACTCACTATGTAAACCATCCTGGCCTCGAACTCACAGAGATTTGCCTGCCTCTGCCTTCTTGGTAACGAGACCAAAGGCGTGGGCCACCATGTCCAGCCTGGCAAGACTTTTAAGATTTATTTATTTATTTATTTATTTATTTATTTATTTATTTATTAAGATTTATTTTATTTATTTTATTCATATGTGTGCTCTATCTGCATGTACACCTGCATTCCAGAAGAGGGCACCAGATCACATTGTGGATGGTTGTGAGCCACCATGTGGTTGCTGGGAATTGAACTCAGGACCTTTGGAAGAGCACTAGGCAGTGCTCTTAACCGCTGAGCCATCTCTCCAGACCAAGATTTATTTATTTTATGAGTACAAGTAAGTACCTGCATGTATGTATTTATGTGTACCATGTGTGTGTCTGGTGTCCATGGAGACTAGAAGAAGGCATTTGCTCTCCTGAAACTGTAGTTATAGGCAGTTAAGAGCCATCATATGCTGGAAACTGAACTTGGGTCCTCTGCAAGAGCAACAAGTGCTCTGAGCCATCTCTTCAGCCCCCTTAGAGTGACCTTCTTGATGGGTTATTGATGCCACATGCTAGTATTAGTTCTATTGCCCATGGGCTGGTAGTAAGTTCCTTCTATGATACATAGGGACTCAAAATGTGTGCCTTCCCTTCTCTCTAGCTAAAGCCATCACCACAAGCCCATGGAAAATTCAGAACTTACTGATGAAGGGTTACTTAAAAAAAATTCCTTTCTGGAGAGATCATTTGTCCATGTGGAGGTGCTGCCCAACTTTCATCAGGCACACTTACTGTAGTCCACGTCATCCTCAGGCAGTGAGGCTGCATAGTCAAAATAGGTGGCATTCCAGCGGAGCTCTCGGGTCTTGGTATCATACATGGTGATGGTGTATTCTAGAGAATGCAGACCAATTGGTTACCATGGAGAATACAGACCAATTGGTTACCATG
>CAJQZJ010033585.1:206283-216777 GCA_907164525.1 Lophiomys imhausi | reverse complement strand
CAGACCAATTGGTTACCATGGAGAATACAGACCAATTGGTTACCATGGAGAATACAGACCAATTGGTTACCATGGAGAATACAGACCAATCGGTTACCATGGAGAGGCTGTAGAACCTACTGAGGTGTTATATAGTTACAACATGAACATTTTCACTAAATTGCATCAAGACTATCCATATGGAAAGAGAAAGATCATGTGGAGGACTGAAGTCCTAGACACAAGAGTGAACTAGACAGACAAGTCACCCTTGCTCTGCTCTGAAACCTACAGTTCACAGAATCATTAGTCATCCAATAGCTGTTTTCAGCCACTAAGTTTCAGGGTTATTACTGAGTAATACATAGGTAATATTAGAAATGGATACCTAAGACGGGAGTGGTGGCGCACACCTTTAGTCCCAGTGCTTGATCGGGAGGCAGAGGCAGGCAGATCTCTGTGAGTTTGAGGCCAGCCTGGTAGTATACAGAGTGAATTCCAGGACAGCCAGGGCTATACAAAGAAACCCTGTCTCACAAACCAAAACCAAAAAAGAAGAAAGAAAGAAAAGAAAAGTGGGATGGTACCATAACAAAAACCTAAAGCACGTGGCACTGACTTTGGGACCAGGTGGTGGAAGGTAGGAAGGATGACAAGAGAAATGGAAACAACTTGAAAGAACAGTGAGGAAACCACTATAGGAAGCCAAGAAGGGATAGCCCAGTTATGTGTTTATATAGTAGACTATATAAGTAGCATACAAATACACTATACAAATAGTAAAGCTAGTTTGCAGTAACTTGGAAGACAGAAAAAGTATCTACTGGACTCAGTCATCTAGCTACTGAGATTCAAGGCAGCAGGCAGAAAGTGCTGAGTGATTTTTCCTAGCTGTGTATGATATGCTACAAGACAATGAGTTCAGGAAGAAACTGCTCCAGTTTCAAGCAGAACACAGAGGAAATAGAACTCAGAATAAACTCTCCAGATGGAAAAAAATTCATTAAGAAAAAAAAAAAGGCTAAAAAGGAAGTCCAGAATTATCAGCAGTAGGGAAAAAGCTCGAGGTTAAAATCAAACTCAGGTTGGGCTGGAGAGGTGGCTCAGAGGTTAAGAGCACTGGCTGTTCTTCCCAAGGTCCTGAGTTCAATTCCCAGCAACCACATGGTGGCTCACAGCCATTTACATTGAGATTTGCCCGGGCATATATGTAGAGCAAATACTGTACACATAATAAACAAATAAATAAATAAATAAATAAATAAATAGATAGATAGATAGATAAATAAATAAATAAATAAATGTTTAAAAAAAAATCAAACTCAGGTGAGTCTCTAAAACCCTTCTTAGAGACCTCAGAAAGAGTCAGGAAGATACCACTTGAAGGCCCTCTACTAACTAGAGTCATTAGAATGCTGGCTCCTGGCACTCTCATATCCTCAAGTGGACATTTGTAGTATGGCCTTTATCTAATGAACTGACTATAATTAGACACATGCATTTAAAAACCATCAAGATTTTAAAGGAGTCATATTAGTATAATAATCAGACAGTAAAAGGGGTTGGGCTCTAGACTCCCTACTTTCAATAAGGAACAGATTGAGAAAGCTACAAAACTCACTGGTTTTCTTTAAAAAACAAAACAAAACAAACAAACAAAAAACATGTGAGCTAACCCAGACTCAGAAGGATGCACATGACATCTATTCACTTATAATCAGATTTTAGCTATATAGTACAGGATAACTATAGTACAACCAAGGCACCAAAGGAAACAGGAACATACACTTTGTTACCTGTCAGTGAGACACTATGCCCTAGTGGTGCTGCCTTGTAGGCCCCCATTGTATGAGGAGGCTCTTAGCCCTCATATGACTGCTGAACTGGGGCAGGGGACTGATATGTAGGCACACTCCACTACAGAGGAGTGGGATGGAAGGGATAGGGGGTAGAGGGTAGGAGGGCAGGACTGGGAGGGATGGAAAGAGGGCACTGTGATGGAGATGTAACCTGAAGTAATAAATAAACATTAAAGGTTTATTTCATTTATATTCATTCATTTTTCTTTAAGGTGCATGTGTGCCTGACTATCTGTCTTAAATTAACCCCACGAGCATGCAGAGCCATGGAGGCCAGAAGAAGACATCTGATTCCCTAGGGCTGGAGTTACAGACAATTGTAAGCTACCACATGGGTGTTAGGAATTGAAGCTAGGTCTTCTGGGAGAGCAGCCTATGCGCTTAACTGCTCAGCCATCTCTCCAGCCCCTAAACTAGACATTTCTGATGAAAAAGAAAGCATTTCTCTCAAAAGATAGAATCAAGAGCCACTGAGAACAACAGAGTAGGGAACCAGTGTTCGGGGGCAAAACTGGGCCCTGCAAAGAATGTTTTCTGTACTCCAGAGTAGAAGAATTTGAAAATATATGCCTGGCTGGATATCAGAATGACTAAGGACCAGCAACCTTCCCTTTTTCCCTAGTTTCCCCATCTGCATCAGGATTAAACCCAGGACCCTCTACATGCTAGGCAATCACTCTACCACTGAGCCGCATCCTCTACCTTTTTTCATCCCTTTTTCAGTAGGACCATTTGTTACAGCCACCCCGTCTCATCATTATACATCAAGTAGATGAAGGGAAAGGCACAAGAGAAAGAACCCCTCGTCCCCTATCCCTCTCATTTGTTTGTTAAGATGGGGTTTCATACAGCCCTGGCCAGCCTTGCACTCACATTCAGCCAAGGCTGGCATTGCATTCCTGATTCTCTTTGCCTTTATCTCTTACATGGTGGGATTACAGATGTGTACCACCATTCTCAGTGAAACTTGTCTCTTTAATTCACAGTCTCCAGATCAGAGGATCCTCATCTGCCATCCTGCCTGATGCAGATCCTAAGACACTGTGTTTTGAGATCAATGCTATGACTGGATTCTGGAGATCTTGGGAGGAAGTGAATGTCTCTTGTATGTGGGAGAGTTCCACTACTGTAACCAGAGGAAGACTGTGTACGAAGATTGAACAGGAGCCGTCACCACGTCTCATAGTATATGCAAGCCACTTCTATCAAGAGGCTGTCTTTATCTTCACCCTTGGCTCTGGACCTGAGTGATCAAATGATTGAAACAGAAGTAAGCTGTAATGCCGGGCAGTGGTGGCGCACGCCTTTAATCCCAGCACTTGGGAGGCAGAGGCAGGCGGATCTTTGTGAGTTCGAGGCCAGCCTGGTCTACAAAGTGAGTCCAGGACAGCCAGGGTTACACAGAGAAACCCTGTCTCGAAAAACCAAAAAAAAAAAAAAGAAGTAAGCTGTAGAAGGCATTCTAACATTCACTTTTGTCCAAGAAGGAACCATGTCAGGAAGTGCAGGCTATCCATATGGATGTACAAGAGAAGTTTACATGAAGTTGAACCAAGATTCCAGACATGATTCATCCCAGCATGAAAAGTAGAGAAGATCTTTGTGAGCAGAGCCCTTTCTGAATTCCTTAGTCAAAGAATTAGGAACAATAAATTAATCATTACTTTAAGACACCAGGTTAGGCGCCTTATTACGTGGTACTAGATAATGGAAACAGTGGCTTTACGGTCTAAGTACACACATTCCAACCAAAGCCAGAGTGTGTCCAAACTCCCTTCAATACCTCAGTTCTACCATGCAGCTTTTATACCTGTGTGAAGCTAGGAATCACTGTAAGGCTTCACTTGATAGGAAAAGGAACACATTTTAAGTAGTCCCAACAGTTGGAAATGAGGATACTTTATTTTTATACGGGAGAACGGCTGCTGTGACAAGCCTGTCAACTGTTACATGTGCTCCTAGAACAGGAGAATAACATGGAGTGTTCTGAACAACGTGGGAGCTTGACAGCTGGAAAAATTGCATCACATGCCCCTCGCGCATGCGCTGTACGTCTGCAGATGCGCAGTGCTCCAGGGCAATGGAACAGGGCGATCTTGAGTGTTAAGACCCTGCAGGGATGCTGAGGAGGTTTCTAGGCCTGCGCTAACGGGAACTGGCCAAGAACTGGATCCCCAGGGTCAGCATGTGGGGCACTGTGGGTGCCGTGGAGTTGGTATGGGCCACAGACTGGCCGCTGATCCTCAACTGGGTGCCTTACATCAACTGGCAAGTTTAAGGCGGATTAGGCAGCCCCCTCCCCCAGCCACAGGCCTCGCTGGTGTTACACACCCTGCTGCCCTTCCCCACCCCCCAAACAGCTTAGCCCTGTGGAGGATGCTGAGGAAGCCTGACACTGAGGAAGCCCGCATCGCTTTGAGGAGCTTCTGCATTGATGGACACTGAGGCTACCCTGATGGGTGTAGCTTAAAGCTTGTTCTTACACCTCTTAAAAAAAAAAAAAAAAAAAAGCTTCGCAGAGAAGGGAGCTTCTGAGCAGAGCTGTAAAAGGAGCAAGGACATTAACTTGCCAGACAGGCAAAACCAGGCATACCTGGTAGAGAGAGCCACTCCACTGTGAGTCCTTAAAAATAGCACTGGTGTTCCAAGAGCTGTAGGTAGTGCACTGGTTGAAAACATTTCAAGAAGGGAAATTCAGCAGCTGCATGATGGGGCTCTGTGGGTCAGAGTAGTCTAGACCATATTCCCTGCGGTCTGAGAAATCTGGCTGCTTGGAAAGGGCAGCTCTGGCCTTTTTGGAGAACAAATCCAGTAAGAAAGGCAAGTGGAGGAGCTTTGTCTCACCCACTGTAGAAACAGGCAGGTTGTACAACAAGGCTTGTTTCTTACCTGTCCGTCCAAGATACAGAAGGGACGTTGATGGGCAGAGACTATCTGCAAAGGCAGATGACAAAGTCTGCTGCTTCTCGCCAGTCAGGAGGTCAATAACATACCAAATATCCTGCTTTTTCCCTGGAATGTTAGTGAAAACATTGTTAACACCCACCCCAAGTGGGAATAAATAGCATTGCCACAGCAGCGCGTCTAACCATTCTAGGTCCTCTCTGTGCTGAGACAAGCCTGAAATCCCTAATACCTAGGATGCTGGAGATGTTTCTATAGTGCTCTGGAAGTGACAAGTAGATTGGTAATGTGAACGTAGTAACTCCTTGAGCCACTGAGTTTTATACTAATTTAATAACCTAAATGTGACATAAAAATTTCTCTAAACCTTATAATCTAATTATAGTATGAAAAAAGCTCTCTTAACTTTCCAGTTGGATTTTATTACTTAGAGTAATTACCTTAAATATGTAAAATCTTGCCTGTTCTTTCCCACACGTGAGGATCTGTATAAATGCAAGTACACCTAGGGGCTCACCTCCTGGTAACTGTGATTCATATTCCCCAACATCCCCACCAATTAGCCCACATTCGAAGCAGCACACAACTATAATTAGCTAGTACCTGTGACTGGTCAGCAGCGTTGCTGTAACCTGATGCTAATGTGGCTAAAGTTATCTCAACCTTTGTCTCTAGCCAGTAAACTATTCCCAGGTCACAGGCTGTATGTACCCCTTGCCTTGGTCATCTGATTAAATATGGACAGGTAGACAGCACAGCCACACAAACACTTGTAGGAAAACATACAGCATAGGTGTCTATGGTATAGACACAGGCATCTTGGTTTGAAGGCCAACACAGTCACTGTAATGTGTACATTTCTGTTCTGTAACATGCCTTGGTCATTTATATCTCCAACACAGTCACTGTAATGTGTACATTTCTGTTCTGTAACATGCCTCTGGTCATTCATATCTTCTTACTTTAATACATGTCTCCTACATTCAAGTTCCCATGGAAGCAGAATATAGAGAAGCCAGAGAAGGTCACAGGGCACCAGAATTTGTTAAAGCTATACTTAGCTGTAACAGATGTAACACACCAGATCCCACACATGCACAGCTTGTCTGCATATCCTAACTGCTCTCAACAAGAGGGTCTTCATTATCAAAAGGGTCTAAGATAGAGACTTCATTGTATCTACATAACTATGACCATAAATACCTTCCATCTGTGTGACATACATCTGGTTACTTCAAGGACCATTGCAGTCTGTATAATCTACCTGTAGCCCCAATGCATGGATTGAATAACTAGCATGCTCATAAATATACTTAGTGAATTCATTTAACACATGACACAAAGGTGGTGGAAAGACAGCATCCTAAGCTGACCAGAGATGGTGGATGAATTGTTAGCAAAGCTGGAAGACCAGTAGGAAACAATGACACAGTCAGAAGATGGTCATATGGGCCCAGGGCATGGCCCAGAGGAGGGAAAGTTTACTGGTCATTTCCTCTAAATCCCTGGGCTGGGAGTTCCTCATTTTGAAAGGCTCATGCAAGGAAGCAAGTGCCCGGGTGTCCCTAGAAAAAAAACTTACAAAGAAGCCTGCATTTGGGACTTGAAAATGAACATAGAGCTCCTGAGGCATGAATAGGCAATAGGCACTTTCAGTTCCTCAAAAAGAAAGCTGCTATATAAACACAGCCTATTATTGCTACTAGAATTTCAGGATAAATACAGTTCTCCTTTGTGCTACAAATGCATTTTTACTGACATCTGGGCAGCAATGAGCTAAAGAAAAGCAGGTGAGCTGATGCTTTAAAAGCTGTGACCCCACAGGTATGAAGGCAGCTTATCTAGGCAAGCTGCTAAGTGCTGCTGCTACCAAATATTCCAATAGCAGGAAATACTAAGAAAGCCCTATAATTAATAGGCAGGGCCTGGCATCCCTTCCTTGGCTCAGACTATTGTATTTACTTTAAATTTTATCCATTTGCAGCTAGGTATGTTGCAATCATGAAATAACAGCAGCAGGTCAACCCAGCGGCTAAAAGCTTATTAAATGAGTAATCATATTAATGGTGTCAATTTTTCCTTAGATGGGGAGACCTCTTTCTTAACTAGCCAGATGATCCTGGCATGAACAGCACCAAAGCACAACTGAGGCAAAGAAAGGCTTTTCTCAGAAAGATTTTAAAGAGGGTGACAACAGCCTCCTCTTTCAACCAAAACTCTAACAGATTCCAGGATTCACTGTCTAAAGAACCAAGTTTTCAGTGCTGAAAACGGGAACTCTTACCCATGTAGAGGATTCCATCTGAACTGCGGCATGGGGATGCCTGAACCAATTCTGGGATGGTAAAGGGAAGTTTCTTAAAAAAAAAGAAAAACAGAAAAAAAAAATAAGTTAACCAAGTCTTGTGAAATTACTGTAATTTTGCCAAACATTCTACTTCTGTTACCCAGTTCTTCTAAAAACAGAGAAGCACACTGCAGATGTAGTTTCTAATTGGAACCTAAGAAGGAATTCCTGGGCTTCCACATCTACTTACAGCAGCCTCTGAGTTCCCCAGCCTCTGAACTCTGAACACCAACTCATTTATTTGACACAGGATGTACAGGTCCCTCAGGTCTCCTGTCCAGGTATTCCCTGAGGGTGCCATAAACCTTTTCTGAGAAGATTACAAATATGGAGAGTCACAGACTTGGTGCTTTTTTTCTTTTTTCTTATTTTTCTTTTATTTTATTAAAACTGGTTTTCTCTCTGGGCATGGTGGTGCACACCTTTAATCCCAGCACTGGGGAGGCAGAGGCAGGCAGATCTCTGTGAGTTCAAAACTACCTTGATCTACAAAGTAAATCCAGGACAGCCAGAGATACACAGAGAAACCCTGTCTCAAAAAAAAAGAAAGACAGACAGACAGCCGTGGCTGTCCTGGAACTCACTCTGTAGACCAGACTGGCTTTGAACTCACAGAGATCCACCTGCCTCTGCCTATACCTCCTGAGTACTGGGATTTAAGGCATGTGCCACCATGTCTGGAGCCAGTCTTGGATATTTTAAGGGAGAAAGAAATCTCATGTCTTCAAAAACTGACCCAAGATAGGCAAACTAGGTAGAATGACAATGCTTTTTACCATGAGAGGACCATGGCATTGATGCTAAAAACAACTTAAAAGTTCAAGCTTCAAGGGAAGGAGAAGGCATGGTTACATGGGCAACACAAAGGTCTGAGTTTTGGTGGTTTTTTCAATAAATGATTTTTGACTGAAAATAGAGCCTTGGGTTATAAAAAAGGAAGTTATGGTAGGTGCCAGGAAAAGAACTTCAAGAACTCCCAATGTTTCAGCACATTTCATCATAACCCTGCTTCTCCCAAGCACACAGCTCTGACAGCCCTTTTGGCCACTGCGTGTTTCAGTGAACTTTATTTTTGGAACGAGCCCTGACCTTGTGCAGATATCTGCTGTTAGACTCTACTACACTGTCACCTTTCCTCCAAGGAAGAAAAGATTTCTTGGTAGTGTTAATAAACATAACCATAAGTACTAATGAACTACTTGAATTTTCCCATCATTCCAACATTCAAACTAAACCTTAGAGAAGCCGGGCGGTGGTGGCGCACGCCTTTAATCCCAGCACTTGGGAGGCAGAGGCAGGCGGATCTTTGTGAGTTCGAGGCCAGCCTGGTCTACAAAGCGAGTCCAGGACAGCCAGAGATATTCAGAGAAACCCTGTCTCGAAAAACCAAAAAAAAAAAAAGGCGTGTGCCACCACAGCCTGGCTGTCACATTTTACTTAATGTCATATTTGTGAAATAGGTCCATGTTGTATACACTTGTGGACCACTGTACAGCTGAGCATCCAAGTGAATGACTATCTCAAAAATTATTTCTCCATTCTGTCATTGATGTATTTAGCTGGATTCTACATTTTGCATATAACAAGCAGTATGGTTGAATACATGTGTGTCCTGGTTGGGTTTCTGTGAACTTGACATGGGTTAGAGTCATCTTAGAAGGGAACCTCAACTGAGAAAATGCCCCCACCAGATTGGCCTATAGGCAAGCCTATGGGGGATTTTCTTGGTTAAGGATTGATACGGAAAGGCCCTGCCCATTGTGGATGGTGCCTTACCTGAGCAGGTGGTCATGGAGTGTACAGAAAAGCAAACTGAGCAAACTAAAAGGTGCAAACAGTAAGCTGCAACCCTGCATGATTTCTGCTTCCATCCCTGCACCTGGAGCTCCTGCCCTAACTTCCCTTAGTCATAGAGTGTGACCTCTGAGTGCTGTTGAGATTTAAATAAACCCTGTCCTCCCCAAGTTGTTTTTGGTCCTGGTCTTTACACAGCACCAGAGACCTGCTAAAACAGAGCTTAGAGAACAGATCCATGCATTGCTCTTGGGTATGTGCCTGAGACAGTGATACTGGGTTACAGGTTCTGTCACATATGCTGCTGAGCCAGTTGTACTGCCTGCATCTCCCAGTAGACAGAGCTCTGGTCCCTGGCAACTCCACAATCTCCTCTTTCTTCTGCTACATATTCCACTCATTACATCCACCCTGGGAAGGAGCTGCCCTTATGACTTCAATTTGTATTTCTCTAATGACACCTTTTCATGCACTTATTCACCCTTACAATACACTCTTCTACTTTTCTATTGGCTCATCTGTCTTTTTCTTTTTTGGTGTTTTGAGACAAGATTTCACCTTAGCTGGTCTGCAACCCACTATATAGTCCCACTGTAGACCAGCCTGGCCTCAAACTCACAGCGATCTGGCTGCCTCTACCTCTGTGCTGGGATGAAAGGCGTGCACCACCATGCCCAACCATCTGTCTTTCCTAATGATACACAGGAGTTCTTTTGGTTGGTTAGCTGAGACAGTCTCATGTAACAAGGCAAGTGTTCTACTACAGAGCCACATTCCTACCCCAAGATGCATACTATTATTAAAAATATTCATACTATTCATGCCAGAGTGCCATCTTTGTCATAAGTCAGGTGGTCCATCTGTGTGGGTTAATTTATAAATTTTCTCTTTTTGTTTTGTTTTTTTTTTTTGAGACAAGGTCTCTCTGTGTATCCTGGCTGTCCTAGATTCACTTTGTACATCAGGCTGATCTGGACCTTACAGAGATCTGCCTGCCTCTGCCTCTCGAGTGCTGGGATTAAAGGTGTGTGCCACCTCGCCCGTCATAAATTTTCTTATCTGGAGAATTTAAATGAAAAATGCTGATAACTTAAATCAATTGTGGGGCTGAGACCTAGGTTCAGTTGTGTATGTTCTATGTATAGACAGGGTTTTACTACATAGCTCTAGTCTTACTATGTAGTCCTAGCTGCCCTGGAACTTTCCAGGTAGACCAGGTTGTCCTCAAACCCATTGAGATCTGCCTGCCTCTGTCTCCTAAGTTCTGTTATTAAAGACATGCACCACCAAGTCTGGCTAGGCTCAGCATGTCTTTTTAAAAGAATATTTTATTTATTTTTATAAGTATTTGCCAAATTATGTCTGTATATCACATGCATTTAGAGCCCAAGGTAGGCAAAAGAAGGCATCAGATGCCTTGGGACTGAGGTTACAGATGGTTGTGAGCTGTTGTGTAGGTTCTGGGAATTGAACCTAGGTTGCAAGAGCAAGAGCAACCAATGCTCTTAATAACTGAACCATCTCTTGAGCTCCATCAAGGCTCAATATTTACATGCTTTCCCTAAAAAAGAAGCATATTTCTCTGATATGAGATTTTTTTTTTTTTTTTTT
>CAJQZJ010033585.1:189541-206273 GCA_907164525.1 Lophiomys imhausi | reverse complement strand
GCTGTCCTGGACTCATTTTGTAGACCAGGCTGGCCTCGAACTCACAAAGATCCGCCTGCCTCTGCCTCCCAAGTGTTGGGATTAAAGGCGTGCGCCACCACCGCCCGGCATACACACACAATTTTTTTAAAGCTCATTTAGGAAGCTCTAAAATGGTAGTGATGCCCCATACCAGAAAATGAGTCAGAATTCCCAGCTATTTGTATAAAGCCCCTAGGTAGCCTTACACGAAAGGACTTGGTTAAAATCCCAGAGTACACAAAGAGGCTACATATTCTCACCGTGAGGCCTTCGTTATTCTTGCCTCCAAGTGTGTAAAGACTGCCGTCATTGGGATCTGGGAGGAAAGCTGGCCTAGAAATTAAATAACAAATGTCAATGATCAACTGTAGCCCAGGTCACAGAACAAAAGACCAAAATGATCAAAGCCATGCAAAGTCATGACCTGGGGATGAATGAGTGAGTGTGTGTGTACAATAACTTTACCAGCTGCTCTTTTCACTTCAGCCACATGAAAATAAAATACCCCATGAAGGTACATATTCTCCTTAAGTGGAGAAAAATAACCTGAGAAAGAAAAGTCACATGAAGCCACAAGGAGTAAACTGTCTTGTGGTCAGGGCATTGTGAATTATGATATAAATGAAAAGACTTAACAAGTCTGTTTTCAACTTCCATGTCCGCTGTAACTGGACGTCAACAATTAATGTTCAACAGTAACAGTCCCATGCACAAACAGACCAAATCCAGAGTTTCACCTATGTTTGGAGAATTTCATGAATGTACATTATGTTGTGATCATATCCACTTGCCACACCCCCTTCCAACTACTCCTTCATCTCCCCACCAGATATATGCACCACATATATGCCTGTTGGATCTCCTGGAACTGCATTACAGATGGTGGTGAGCTGCTATGTGCACAATGGAATCTGAATCCAAGACCTCTACCGGAGCAACAAGAGCTCTTAACTGTTGAGCAGTATCTCTCCAGCTCCCCTCTTTTTACTCTTTTTAATCTTTAAAACATAACTCATTAAGTATAATTAGTGTTGCCCATGTCTGCTTGTCATTTCAACAAGTATTTATTTCTTAAATGAAAGCAATAAAAGCAGACTCTGAAAGCCTGACATCAGAGAGCCTGTTAGGGATACAAATGAAGGTCTCTGTCTTGGATCCCACAAGAAGATGGGGGGCTGGTCTTCTGTCAGGTGAATGTGCTAAAGATGGACTTATAATCAGTGCCAGCGAGGAATCCTTTTTCTAATCTTTTCTCAACTTGGGTTGTTCCATCACTTCTGGCTCTTCCAGGCAGCAACACTCCCTTGAACACGCACACTCTACGAGCAGGTCACATTCACCTTTCCTCTCCGTGATGTGACACAGTGAACAGAGATCCAGGGAACAGAGAAACAGTTTAGAGGTTAAGAGCTGTCTACCCTTCTAGAGGACCCATGTTCGATTTCCAGCACCCACATGGTGGCTCACAACTATCTGTAATTCCAATCCCAGGAGATCTGATGCCCTCTCTGGCCTCCATGGGCACCAGGCATACACATGTGACACACAGACATGTATGAAGGCAAAACAAACACACATAAAACAAATAAATTTATTTTTAAAAGAATGAATACGTAAATACATTTTTAAAAGAGAGATCCAGACTTTAGAAGTTTAGTTCAAAAATCAATTTAAGTTCCATGTCAAGTCACCAGGTATAGTGACACATGCCTTTAATCTCAGCACTTGGGAGGCAGAGGCAGGCGGATCTCTGTGAGTTCAAGGCCAGCCTGGTCTACATAGTGAATTCCAGGACAGCCAGGGCTACATAATGAGACCTTGTCTCAAGAAAAAGCAAAAATGAATGAATGAATGAATGAATGAATAAATAAATAAATAAATAGTTCCATCTTAATCAAACCTTTTTAATACTACTGCCCTCATCCTCACCCAAGGAACAAAGGCTTCTATCATACTACCTGGAAATTTTCTATGTCTCAAAAATTCTTGTTACACTTTAAACTTGTATATATATTTGTGCCCAGCAACTAAATAAGATGATAAATAAAAAGGAAATAATAAGGAGATGAGGAACTTACTCTTCCACATGTGTTGGGACCTGCAGGACTGGATCTGTGCAAAAGAACAAGAAGCATCATCAGAAGGGCTCTGAAACGTCAGGGAGCCTGCCTAGGACCAACTTACAAACTGTACCAGCAAGTAAGGTTGACCTTGTTGGTGAGGAGTCTAGAGAAGTCATATGAGGGAGGGCACGTCAGGAAGCATACAAAGGTGTAAATAAGTGCTTATGATTCTTACTAAGACTAGATAGAGTGGGCCTGGAGAGATGGCTCAGTGGTTAAAGTATTTGTTGCTCCTGCAGAGGACCTAGATTGGATTCCTAGCACCCACATGGCAACTTCCAGCCATCCATGACTTCAATTCCAAGGGATCCGATGCCCTCTTCTAGCCTCTGCATACATGCATCAAGCATATTTGCTACATATACACACATGGGAAAAACATTCACACATAAAATAAAATTAATAAAATTTTAAATATTTATTTTTATTTTATACATGAGTGTTTTGCCTGAATGTATGTCTCTGTGCTATGTGCATAAAAAGGGTCTGTAGAGGCCAAAAGAGGGCATTAGAGCCCTGGCAATGGAGTTAAAGATAGTTGTGAATCGCCATATGCATTTTGGGTATTGAAGCTAAGGTCCTCTATAAGAGCAGCCAGTGTTCTTATCCCTGAGCCTTCTCTCCAGTCCCCATCACAGTAATTTTTAAGATCTGAATCATTAGTTTGTTGTTGGATACCCAGAGTAGGAGTAGACATACCTGTTAGGAAATGCCACACTTTGGCTTCCTAGCTGAAGCTAACTGGATAGTAAATGTCCTTACAGCAGCTTATAGCAGTCCTACTGGCTGCAAGTGTTGATTCTCTTTGATCAGCTAATTGTATTTCTGTAATATCTACCTTAAAACAGCATAAAACACAGGAAAAGCTTTTGTACAAAGATGTGCACAATAACATTATAAATGTAGTTTTTAACTATTCTTTGATATGCTTAAATTACCTGTTTGGCAGAAAGTTAAAGTCTCTTAAAAAGTGTAGCCGGGCGGTGGTGGCGCACGCCTTTAATCCCAGCACTTGGGAGGCAGAGGCAGGCGGATCTTTGCGAGTTCGAGGCCAGCCTTGGTCTACAAAGCGAGTCCAGGACAGCCAGAGATATTCAGAGAAACCCTGTCTCAAAAAACCAAAAAAAAAAAAAAAAAAAAAAAAGTGTAATAAAAGTTTTTGGTTTTGCATTTATTTTTGTTTTGAGACAAGGTCTGACTGTGTAGATCTGACTGGCCTTGAACTCACAGATGTCTGCCTTTGCCTCCTGAGTGTTGGAATTAAATTACCACCAAATCAAGTACTAATAAACCTAAGTTTTAAGCATAAACAAGTTTTTTTACTTTTGTAGTTGTGTGAAAAGCACATAAGTAGGTTACAATGTAACAATACAGAAAACCTTCAGTACAATAAAAAAACACTAGATGGAAAGATCAAAATTACTAATGATATTCTTTTTTAAAGTATAAGTAAATCTCATTTTTTTCTATTTTCCTCAAAATTTCTACAAGATCAGATATTACTTTTTTTCTTTCCTTTTTTTTTTTGTTTTGTTTAAAACAGGGTTTCTCTGTGTAGCCCTGGTTGTCTGGCTGTCCTGGACTCACTCTGTAGACCAGGCTGGCCTCAAACTCACAGAGACCTGCTTGCCTCTGCCTTTTGAGTGCAGGGATTAAAGGTGTGCACCACCACGGCTGACCTCGGATATTACTTTTTAAATTGGAAAGAAGTGTTGTTGTTGTTTTTCTTCTGTGTTTACAGCAGTAAAATCTGGCTGAATTCCTCCCTTCTGAGATTCTCCCAGGCATAACCAAAGAGGAAGCTCCTGGTTGGCTGGGATGGATAGAGCTGGTGAGAGGAGATGAGCAGCGCTACCAGGCTTCCACATCTGAAGACCTCAAGGAAGAGGCTGCACCGTGAGGCAGTGCTGCCAACAAAAATGCCCAAAGCTACAACCAAGCTGGGCACTCCAGAGCGGGGGGGGGGGGGGGAGACGGACGAGGGGGACGGACTTTCTAACAGGATTTTGTATGCAGAGTTCTAGACCCGGGAGGCTCATGGTGACAGACAGCTGTTTGATCTTCCTGTCACTTGGGACTCTCCTCTGAAGTAAAGTCTTTCAAGCCTTATCATATGCTGACTCTGCTCACAACAGAGACACACCAGATGTGGTCTGCAGGCAGCAAACAAACAATTCACTAAACCAAAGACACCGCAGGAAACGGTGAACTTTCAGTCAGTAAGCACATGTTTATCTTTCCCATTAATCACCTCTCAGTACACTCTCACAAACAGACTGATGCAAGAGACAGGAAACAAAGGCACACTCACTCAACTGAAACAAGGCAGGCAAGGTGCAATTAGGGTCCAGAATCTCCAGCTCAGCCCCAAAGCCATGCAAGCCAGCAAAGGCAAGAATGTCATATTCCAGAGAAAGCATGGCAGTATAAAAGTCATCTTTTTTGCTCACTTCAGCCAGTTAAAGGTGTCACAGGTAAAACAGAGGAACGAGTCACTGCTAAAATCTAGCAATTAGAAAAATAAGACACAGATGTTAACATGTTTGAATTCCTATTCATAACCTGATCTTTGCTGTACAGAGTTTGCTCAGTCTCATGGACCTCTCTTCAGAGGTAGATTCCCAGCTTTTTAGGACTTACCTACTGACCCTCTGATTTTTTGAGGCCTCGGGCCTGAAGATGTACCCTGCATCATAAGATACAGGATATCAGTGGAAAACAGGTTCCCTGGGCCTGTTAGCAGGTTGGTTTTTTTCCCAAGGTAATCTTGGGAGAGACCCAACATTGTTTTCAGTGCTATTTCCCTATAGCTTTACTGGTCACCTCACCTTTACCTTGAGTTACACCCATTTTACCTTTCTGGAAGTAAAACAGCTCAGTGAGGTTGGCGTTCACCCTTATCTGGCTCCATGTGGATAGACTGGCCTAACTGTTGCCCTGAAAGGAACAGCAGCTGGAATTAACTCCACCTGTTGGTGTCCAGCATCCTGGGCCAGGTCAGGTGACACTGCACCCATACTGTGCTAATCTAATCCTTGCTAACCTGAGACAAAACTGGGAACAAGGATGCCCATCCTTTCTTTTGTCTGAGCTCTCAGAGTGGAAGTGTGGCTCCTATTGCCAACAGAAGAGATGCTGACTTGCTCCATCTGGAGGGCATTCCAGGTTCCTATCCAAGCCTCTCCTCTCTCTTAGGTGCATATCCCTCTCTATAACTAGCCATAACCACAAGGTGGGGAGAGCCTAGGTCCCTACCTGGAGTTCTTCTTTCAGAATCAACTAGACATTTCCTCTATATGCTACCAGTACCTCAGCCTCCACTGTCCAAATTACTCCATCTTTCACCCAAGACTGGCTTCTTGAGTACCCTACATTTTTTTTGTTTATTTTGAAAATAGATTTATTTTTTCATATAATATATTCTGGTCACGGTTTTCCCCCTCCCTCATCTCCTCCCAAAGCTTCCCCACCTTCCCATTCATCCAACTCCATGCCTTAATTC
The DNA here is from genome assembly GCA_907164525.1 of Lophiomys imhausi. NCBI lineage: Eukaryota > Metazoa > Chordata > Mammalia > Rodentia > Muridae > Lophiomys > Lophiomys imhausi. Next base: position 200,627 of record CAJQZJ010033585.1, on the reverse strand, counting down.
TCTCTCTTTAGAAAACAAATTGGGAAGGAAGGATTATAGGAGCCAGAGGGGTCAAGGACAACACAAGAAAACCCACAGAATCAAATAACCTGGGCCTATAGGAACTCACAGCAACTGAACCACCAACCAGGCAGCCTGTATGGGACAGACCTAGGCCCTCTGCACATATGTTAAGTTGCATAGTGTGGTCTTCTGTTGAGACTCCTAACAGTGAGAGCAGGGACTGGCTGTCTTTGACTCTACTGCCTTGCCTTAATAGGAGAGGAGGTGCCTAGTCTTACTGAAACTTGATTATGCCATGGCTGGTTAAAATCCATGAGAGGCCTGCCCTTTTCTGAAGAGGAGAAGAGGATGGGGAAGTGGTGGAGAAGAGCTGGGAAGAGAGGAGAGAGGGGTAACTGTGGTGGGGATGTGAAAGAAATAAAGAAAGAGAGAGAGGGAGAGAGAGAGAAGGAGAGAGAGGAAGGAAGGAAGGAAGGAAGACAGGAAGGAAGGGAGGAAGGAAGGAAGGAAGAAAGGAAGGAAGGGAGGGAGATTAAAAACAAAACAATAGAACAAACACAAAAAAAGAAAAGCATAAGAAGCTCATACACACAAAGAGACAGACACACATACACAAAAGAAACCCCCAATGCCAGGATTAACAAAACCCAACTTCTTTATTGGGGGGGGGGGTGTGAGACAGGGTTTCTCTTTGCATCCTTGGCTGTCCTGGATGAACTTTGTAGACCAGGCTAGCCTTGAACTCACAGAGATCCACCTGCCTCTGCCTCACCAATGCTGGGATTAAAGGGTGAGCTACCATGCCCAGCAATTACAGACAGCTGTGAACTGCCAAATGGGTTCGGGATTTGAACCCAGATCCTTTGGAAGAACGGCCAGTGTTCTTAACCACTGAGGCATCTCTACAGCCTCAAAACCCAACTTCTTAAACCCACAGGGCCTGCATAGTTGAATGTGGGGGTCAGGAAGAATTTGGTAACAGTGAAAGCTTTCTGCACACCAAGGTGTTTTTGGCAGCCCATACCCATGCTATATTACACAACCTCACTGCAGCCTTGGTTTGAATATACAAATACACTTTGCACCTTGAATGTCATCATGCCACACAATGTCAATTAAAATTGCCTGAAACACTGTGGCTCAACTCAGACATGCCTGATTAATATGAATGACGTTCTTTTTTTTTTTTTTTTAGTTTTTCGAGACAGGGTTTCTCTGAATATCTCTGGCTGTCCTGGACTCACTTTGTAGACCAGGCTGGCCTCGAACTCACAAAGATCCGCCTGCCTCTGCCTCCCAAGTGCTGGGATTAAAGGCGTGCACCACCACCGCCCAGCTAGAATGACGTTCTTTTTATTGTACATATTGTACATATGTCATAGATAATGGTTTAGAGCCAATTATGGTGGTGCATACTTACAATAACCAAACTCGGGAGGTGTTACAGTTACAAGAATTAGGAGTCAAAATCATCCCCAGTGGCACAGTAACTAGGTTCTAAGTCAGCCTAGGTTACTACAGCAGCCAAGGTTACTTGAGACTGTCTCAAACAGATTAACAACAACAAACCCAGTACCAACAACAAAAAGAAACATTATGGCTTAATTACAGGCTACATAATTTAATTACAGAAACAAAAACTTTTAATATTTTTCTACTCTCATTCTTCAGCATGTATCAAATTATTATTATCTTCAGATTGTATTATATTAAATTATTTGAGCCGGGCGGTGGTGGCGCACGCCTTTAATCCCAGCACTTGGGAGGCAGAGGCAGGCGGATCTCTGTGAGTTCGAGGCCAGCCTGGTCTACAAAGTGAGTCCAGGACAGCCAAGGATACACAGAGAAACCCTGTCTCGAAAAAACAAAAAACAAAAACAAAAACAAAAAAAAAATTATTTGACTTAAAAGTTAATGTTTGAGCCAGGTTTGGTGACACAGGTCTTTAATTCCAGAAATCAGCAGATCTCTTGAGTTTGAGGCCAACATGTTCTACATAGTTCCAGGCCAACCATGGCTACAAAGTGGGACCTTATCTCAAAGTAAATAAATAATATTTTTCACTGACATTAATTTAATAAAAAAATCATTAATTTAACTTTGCCCTATAATTAGGAGAACATTTCCAACCATTTCTGAATTGGCACTAAATATAATTCTGTCATTTTGTTCTACAGATTTGTGAGTGGGTTCTCAACAATGACAGTTATAAAATCAAAATATTGATCAACTCTGAAAAAACGTTGAAGATGTTCCACATCCTGCAGTATCAAATGTTCAGCCAAGATTTAAAGTCTTTTTTTCCTTTCTAGAAAGCTATATTTAGTTTTCACCTTTTTTGTATTTTCAGTGCATCTTTATTGTACAACATAAGGACATTTTCATATTATAAGAATATAGACACATTGAAAGCATGTCCCTACCCCCCACCCCTGCACACACACACACACACACACACACACACACACACACACACACACACATACTCTATCTTTTTCAAAGATTTCATTCTTGGAACCTGAGAAATGGCCCGGTGGTTAAGAGCACTTGCTGTGCAACCATAAGGATCTGAGTAGGGACCCCAGCACCCATGTAACGGGTGGCTGTAAAACATCAGCACATCTGTAACCCATGCTATGAGAAAAAGATACGGAGAATTGCTGGGGCTTGCTGGCTGCCTATCTAACCAAAAAGTGCAAGCTGCACATGCCAGGAGAAATGCTGCTTTAAAGGAGTAAGGCAGAGAGCAATAAAGGATACCCAAGGTCCACCTCCTCTGTCCAACGTGTGCGTGCGTGTGCATGTGCGTGTGTGTGTGTGTGTGTGTGTGTGTGTGTGTGTATACATACATATACTGACCTATACCATACTTATACACATATAAGACTTAATTATGTAAAAAAGAAAATGTTGCCGGGCATGGTAAGGCACGCCTTTAATCCCCGCGCTCAGGAGGCAGAGGCAGGCAGATCTCTGTGAGTTCAAGGCCAGCCTGGTCTACAAAGTGAGTCCAGGACAGTCAAGAATACACAGTGAAACCATGTCTCAAAAAACCTTAAAAAAAAAAAAAAGCAAATGTTGCCATCTCACTGGTATGCAAATTTGCTTCTGCTTTATTTATTTTTGTTTTTTGAGACAGGGTTTCTCTGTGTATCCCTGGCTCTCCTGGACTCACTTTGTAGACCAGGCTGACCTTGAACTTACAGAGATCCACCTGCCTTTGCCTCCTGAGTGCTGGGATTAAAGGTGTGCACCACCATGCCTGGCAATTACAGACAGCTGTGAACTGCCATGTGGGTGCTGGGATTTGAACCCAGGTTCTCTGGAAGAGCAGCCAGTGCTTTTAACCACTGAGTCATCTCTCCAGCCCCTTAGAGAGCATCTTTATGTGGGTTAAATACAGATTAAATAATTGTCAAGACTTTATTTCTTTTGTTTGTTTGTTTTTTCTCTGTGTAGCCCTGGCTGTCCTGGAACTCCCTCTGTAGACCAGGCTAACCTTAAACTCAGAGATCTACTGCCTCTGCCTCCCGAGTGCTGGGACTGAAGGGGTGTGCCACCACTACCTGGCAAGACTTTGTTTCATTGCTTTCAAACAGAGAAGAATGATCCTCCCAAAGACATAAATCAGATTATACTTCTAGGACTCAAAATCCTTGTTTGCTTCCTAGCTCCTTCAGGCCACTGCTCACAGCATGTGTTTCTCTTTCCCCGCCCCACTAGCTCCTCCTCACTCTGTCTCAGCATGCTGCTTCCTTGTACTCCTCAGCATCCTGCCAAGCCTACCTCTGCCTCAGTGCCCTTGTTCTCTTCCCTCTGCTTAGGTCTCTGACCAAATGTCACACCTCAAAGGTCTTCCTTGACCACTTCTATCCTCCAGAACTTCCTGTATCCTCTGCTGAAATCTTCCCTATGGCACTTGTCCCCTCTTAAGTTCCGGGTATTCTGTTATTGGTTTGTTTAGTGGCTAATTCTAGATAGTGTCCTCTGTTGTCTGTTACACTCTCACTACCTAAAATAGTCTCTGACACATAACTGGTGTTCAATGCATTTGAAGTAATTAAAGGGCATTCATTTCCTTCCTACTTCCTGTTCAGTCCACAGATCCATCAATGATCACTTCTAACTACTCAACATATCTTCTCCAATAACTGTGAACCCTGGATCTACTTAGTGATCCCCTTTCCTCAACCCAGGCTTCTGTTGAAAACACTGTTATCAGCTGGGCAGTGGTGGTGCATGCCTTTAATTCCAGCACTCAGGGTCAGAGGCAGGCAGTTCTCTGTGAGTTCGAAGCTAACCTGGTCCATAGATGAGTTCCAGAACATTCAGGGCCACACAAAGAAACCCTGTCTCAAAAAACCAAAAAGAAAACATCACAATCATTTAGGGCAATATTATATACATATATGACCAGCTGGGTCCCATATCATTAGGATATTTATTTATCTACTTCCTGGTTGGCCTCTGTCCCCACTTATCCCTGTATTTCAAAATCTTCACTCCTTGACTCTGTTTTCCTAGGTAAAATGTAAGAGACTGCATGAGATTCCTGAGACTTCTCACCTTTCACCCATGGCGGAGTTTGCCAACCCCATCCTTTATATGTAGATATTGCACACTCCTGTTTGCAGCCCTAGGCAGCACCCTATCGTGGAGGATCTCCAACTCCTTCTCCTCTGCCTGTAAAGCCTCTGGTTCCTCCTTCCTTCTGCTGTATCTGATCTCCTTTCTTCCCTAAATGCATCAACTTTAAGTGCATAGTTTGAATAATCTTGAAAGACATATAACAATGTTATTCACACTCACAGAACTTCTGTGGTTACACCAAACACGTTTTACCTTTGGAATCAACACTCCCAGATTTTCTGCACCGCAGAGACAACCACTGATAGATTCCCATTTTTGTTCTTAAATTTGGCAAATGGAGATTCTTTTGTGAAGGGATTCTTGCTCATTGTACAGTGTTTTTGAAATTCATCCCTGTTGTTGTATCATTGACTAAAATTAATGAGTAGCATTCTGCCTTAAGGATGTGCAATTATTTGTTTACCTATTTACTAATCTGTTGAAGGAGATTTGGGTTACTTCCAGGTGTTGATTACTATACATAAAACCATCAATCAACACTTGAATCTGGGTCTCTATTTGAACTATTTTTTTCTTTCCCCCGGGAAACTATTTAAAGAGTGGAATGGCTGAGTCATATTATTTACATCTGACAAGAAACTGCTAAACAGTTCTCCACAGAGGATGTAGTATTTCACATATACCTACAGCACCCAACAGTTACCCGTAAGTTTTTTGAAATGCTGATTCTAGACCGGTTCCCTAGAAAATGACTGTCTGGAGAGGCAGGAATTCTCTCTAGTGGCATATGCTGGGTGGCTCAGTGCTGGCCCCACTGGAAAGCACTGCTCCGTATTCCTGTCTACCTTCTCACCTATACTTCCTCGGTCCTTTGCCCTCTGTCAAGACCACACTGGCACAGTGATGTTTCAGTGAGCAAACCTCACAGATGCTTTCACATCCTCCTCGCTAGGTCTCCACCTGGCACTGACAACGCTCCTGTTTCCAGCTGCTCAGGCCCTAGCACCTGCTCCTCACTCTGTGACCCCAGAGGGACTGGTATCTCAGCACTACCCAGTCACATAATCTGAAAACATTCTTGTCTTTAGTATTACCCTCTCTTACTATCCCTGTAACCGAACTTTTAAATTATTATTTAACACTTATTTATTTATTACTAAATTCACTTATAACAAACACCAACAATTTCTTAACTATTAATCCTATAAATTCCTACAACCCCTTTAACCTATCCACTAAACCTATTGATAATTATAAAAACTACTTTCATAACCTTTTAGAATGATACAGTCTCTAGGGCAGGTCCTCAGTCGTCAGAAACACAGTCTTTGTTGTAGATTCTTTAACACACTTAGCAGTCCTTCTTCTGGATCTCTCAGATACAGGTTCGTCAGGGTCGTTGGTTATTACAGTCTCACCTTAAATAAGGCTTCATGCTTTCTTCTCTGTGGGAGACCCCAGCCGTCTACAGGCCAACTTACTTCTTTTGAATCAGGAACTCAGCTGCTCACTGCAGCTGAGAGACATTGGGTTATACAAAAAACTGAGGAATTAAATCAACCAATATATTATAAGGATATGTTAACTTTAGAGTGGAAACCTGCAATGGTTTTAAGATGGGGACGTGGTTATGCCTATGTGTCTACAGGGAATGAAAAAATGTGGTTACCAACAAAACTTATAAAGATTAGATATGACCAGGGAGAACCTCCCATTAGCTGAAATATGAATGTCTTCGCATGGTAATATTTTATTAAGTTTATGGTGTTAATGATATTCCAATCTTTTATCCAGGATGGACAGAGTTTATGCCTTAAAATGGACTTACAAAGTTGTTCTATGCCTTCCATTTGCTCAAATTTAGAGCAAAAATTTATTTTCAGAGCCAAGGACTGAATGACAATAACAACAAGACAAATGGGCCAGAAGATTCAACCTAACATACTGCTTCAATCACTGTTTTCTTAAAAACTTTGCATGCAAATCATTTTTAAAAACGCTAGTCCAAAAGCCGGGCGGTGGTGGCGCACGCCTTTAATCCCAGCACTTGGGAGGCAGAGACAGGCGGATCTTTGCGAGTTCGAGGCCAGCCTGGTCTACAAAGCGAGTCCAGGACAGCCAGAGCTGTTAAACAGAGAAACCCTGTCTCGAAAAAAAACCAAAAAAAACGCTAGTCCAAAAAATGATCGATCTTACAGAGACTGGACAATAAAAGCTATAGGTAACTTTCCCGAGAATTGGCCAATATCTCAATTTTTGAAGGGTACCCGAAAATATTTACACTCCATTCCCAAAAGATGGGTTGGAAGCTTTTTGTTATGTGTTGTGATTGTTTGTTGTCGTCTGGAATGAATGGATATATGTTATGTGTTGTGAATTGGATTTGAGGATTTTCTTTTTTCCCTCATTCTATTTTTTTGTCTCTTTTATTATTAAAAGCTTAAGATTATTTTGTTATATTGGTAGAAATTTAAGATTCTGTTTATTGATGCAAGTTTAAAAATGTTTTGTATGTAATAGAAAGTAAGTTTATTGGTAAGAATTTAAAATGTTTTGTTTGCTTTAATGTCTTTTGTCAAAAGAAGTAAATACAACTATGTATTGTGAGAAGTTTAAGGTTTTTTAACATTTGCTTTAATGTATATTGATAAAAATTTAAAGTTAGTTTATGTATTGTACATAGACAACTTATTTACATTGTATATGTAGATATTATGTAGATTTATTTTTTATTTTACTAGAAGGGGGATATGTAGGAGTTAGATAAATTAGATTTAGGAAATATATAGGAGTTTCTGATACTGTCTCTTAATTCGGGGCCTGAAGAACATTATCAACATAAAGTCAACAAAAACAGGAAAGACTCAATAGACTAAAAAACAAGTTTAAAGTCAACAAAAACAGAAAAGACTCAATAGACTAAAAAACAAGTTTAAAGTCAACAAAAACAAAAAAGACTCAATAGACTAAAAAACAAGTTTAAAGTCAGGAAAACAGGAAAGACTCAATAAACTTGAAACAAAGTATCTGGCCTGACATTGTTTTCAGCTGCTAAGTGGGCGGAGCCCAAATTAAGCTGAAACAGAGTTCCTCCTATCTGGCGACAGTGCGTGGAGCTGAGAAGAGAAGAGGCCCCTGATGCTAGAGAGCTCCAAGAGTCCTGCTGAAAAAACGGCTGGCCATTGATGGCTAGCTCTCTCCCTAAAACAAAAAGAAGCCGGTGAACAAAGAAAGCCTGAACAAGACACCAAAAGACCAAGGACTGGACCCTGTGGCTCAGCTTTTGCCTAGAGGGGTTTTATCTGTCCAAACACTGGCCTAAAGGAAACGGTGCCTGGCTTTAAGGACTGAGGCAGAGCAGCTGAGTTCCTGATTCAAAAGAAGTAAGTTGGCCTGCAGACGGCTGGGGTCTCCCAGAGAGAAGAAAGCATGAAGCCTTATTTAAGGTGAGACTGCAATAACCAACGACCCTGACGAACCTGCATCTGGGAGATCCAGAAGAAGGACTGCTAAGTGTGTTAAAGAATCTACAACAAAGACTGTGTTCCTGACGACTGAGGACCTGCCCCAGAGACTGTATCATTCTAAAAGGTTATGAAAGTAGTTGTTATAATTATCAATAGGTTTAGTGGATAGGTTAAAGGGGTTGTAGGAATTTATAGGATTAATAGTTAAGAAATTGTTGGTGTTTGTTATAAGTGAATTTAGTAATAAATAAATAAGTGTTAAATAATAATTTAAAAGTTTGGTTACATATCCCCATTCAATTAGATCTCAAGTATTGTAAATTTTGATTTACTAAATAATTTTTGGAACTTACCTCTTCCTTTTCATCTTATCACTTTAAAAATGAAAGAGTTGCCAGGCAATGGTGGCACATGCCTTTAGTCCCAGCACTCAGGAGGCAGAGACAGGCTGGTCTTTAAGTTTAAGGCCAGGCTGGTCTATGTAGTGAGTTCCAGGACAGCCAGGACTACATGGAGAAATCCTGTCTCGAAAAAGAAAAAAGGAAAAACAAAAAACAAAGGGAGACAGAGGAAAACCATCACCCCACTGGTCTACACTCCAGCTCCAGAGCTCGACCTCTCTGACTCTCAGACCCACACTCCACTTGCTTCCAAGCTCTTGTCTAGCCCTAAGAGGGCTTAACAAAGACTGTTCTCCTCTGGTGGCGCACGCCTTTAATCCCAGCACTTGGGAGGTGGAGGCAGGCAGATCACTGTGAGTTCGAGGCCAGCCTGGTCTACAAAGTGAGTCCAGGACAGCCAGAGCTGTTACACAGAGAAACCCTGTCTCAAAAAACAAAAACAAACAAAAAAGACTGTTCTCCTCTTGCCTAAAATCCTCCAATGGCACCTCTCCACATAACAATGCCTTCTACTATTGTGGCTTACATCAGTCCCCATGCTTTATGCTTGTAGCATCTTCATATCTCAGCAATTTCTAACAGTCCTATTTGTTGAGTAGATAGGCCTGAGAAAACTTAGTATTTAGGGTCTAATAGCTGAGAAGCCATGGGGCACAAAAGTGAAAATGTTTCCTTCTTAATCATAATTACTTACTATGGAATCTGTATACCTCTCAAGTACTATACAATATCCAAACCTTATTACAAACTGGATGTGGTCACCTTCATTACTATTTAGCATAGATTTTCACATGATATTTGAATTTTGTCATAGCAACTGCCAAAAACTCAGCTTCACAAAGACATAATACCATTGAAATGAATGTAGCATAACCTGAGATTAAAACTATCAACTCCTTCAAGCATGATGTTTGATATTTGTCAACTGTAGGCCCACTTCTCCATGATTTCTTACACAATAACTCTTCCCTAACTTCATTTTGACCTTTGATGTTGGTCTTTGTGTTTGCCTTATTTGCTCACATCCATCTAAGTCTGCTCACCCTTCAGTCTCCATTCAAATAGCTTTTCTCCAGGAAATAAGAAACATACCATCTGCTGTGTACACTTGATCCATGTGCATGATGTACCTCCTATGTTTCTCAAGGGACAAGTACTTTGTTTCATGTAGCTTCCTTGGTATCAACTATTTAAGGATTGTACTGAATTTCAAGTACTATGGGCCAGGGTCTACCTATTTTGTTTGCTGGGAAATATACACAGCAAGTAGAGAAAGCTCACATATATTTAGGGACTAACCGGAGAGTTAGCCTCTCAGCTGATGCCTGGGCTTCTGCTCTCTTAATACACAGTGAACAGTGTAGTCTCCAGAATGAGAGGCAGTCAATAATTTAGGACAGTCAGCACCACAGGTAGAATACAGCCAAATCTTCCTAATGAAAAGGGTAATCCCACATGAACACCTACATAATACAAGTTAAAAGCCGCTGCCCAGGCATAGTACTGTTTATTCATCCACGTTAAAAATTACTTAAATTTATGGATAAGATGATGCAGTGTTTGCTTTGAAATAAAAAGAGAGGGACAGATTGTCATGTGTTGACCATCACTGTAGCTGGGCAATGGCTATATCAGGCTCTCTTGATATTGTTCCTTTTACTTCTGCATATATATACATATATATATATGTATATATATATAAAACTTTTCTAAAATGAAGAAGTTGAAGACAAAAGCAAAAAAGGCTAAAAATGAAGCTACTTAAGGAAACCCATTCCTACAGGCTGGAAACAAAGGCTTTCTCATTTCAATCCTCACCTGTAAAGACACTTTTGGAGGACTTACACAAGTCAGCTAAATAGAAAAGGGTTTTAATGAAGCCAATCAAAATGGAATTAACTGTTTGAAAACGTAGTTAAGGATGAACAGCTTTCTCTGGAGGTAGCTCTAGTCAGACTTCTTCCACGGAGGAAGAAGTAAGAATCCTTTGATTATAGAACCTTTGAGAACGCATTGCTCACTTAACTGCTACTCAAAGAGCCTTGAGAGATCATTCTCTTCTCTACCCCAGATGAGACCCAAGTTTCTGAACACTCCCCTTCTCAGGGTATCTAGACACACTCACCACAGCACTGGCTGCCCTCACCTCCATCAGGCTCCAAGTATACCACGGAAACCAGCTTCCTCTCTGACTAGAGATTTCTCCAGGACAACCTAAATGCTAACGCATTTGGTCAGACACCCTTCTTTTTTTTTTTTTAGTTTTTTTTTTCTTTTTTTCTTTTTCGAGACAGGGTTTCTCTGTGTATCTCTGGCTGTTCTGGACTCGCTTTGTAGACCAGGCTGGCCTCGAACACACAGAGATCCGCCTGCCTCTGCCTCCCAAGTGCTGGGATTAAAGGCGTGCGCCACCACTGCCCGGCCAGACACCCTTCTAAGTGCATCTGTCCAAGTGATTTGAAATGTTTTGGACTGATCCTTTCAAATGGCATTTAAGGACAATAGAGACCAGAGATGAAGTTCCAAATGCTTTGCCCCCCCCCAACACACAACACACACACACACACACACACCACACCACACACACACACACACACACACACACACACACACACACACACACAC
>CAJQZJ010033585.1:169624-179714 GCA_907164525.1 Lophiomys imhausi | reverse complement strand
TACTTTTAAAAAGGATCTTTAAAAAAAAGAACATTTAACAGTTCCTCTCTGCTGGGTGGTGGTGCACATCTTTAATCCCAGCACTCAGGAGGGAGGCAAGGTGGATCTCTGAGGGTTCAAGGCTAGTCTGGTCTACAAAACAAGTTCAGTACAGTCAGGGGCTAGCTACACAGAGAAACCCTGTCCCACAAAACAAAACAAAACAAAATAATAGTAGTAGTAGTAGTAGTAGTAGTAGTAGTAGTAGTAGTAGTAGTAGTAATTTACAAAATTCCTCTCTGAGTTTCTTAGGTAACCAGTGAGTGGATTCTACTGAATCTGTCTGTCTGTCTGTGGCTTTTCCCTACTGTGTTTTCAGGTTGCTTTCCTGTCTCTGGTCTTCGCACACAGGCTACTACTGCTGGTTTAATCCAAAAGGCCAACATGTGATGAGTCACTCATCTGTTCAAACACTTGAATAGCTCCCGATTTCCTGCTTAATCAGTCAGGCTCAACATACCCTGTGGTTCTCCCACTCTCTACTCTGGTGTTTCCCGTACACCAGCCCTTTCCCCACCTGCAGCCCTCTTTTTGTGTGTGTTAGGCCTCCATCCCAAATGAACCCAACCTCCCCCATGCAGCCATGGCCTACCTCTAAAACCATCACTTCACCAGTAAACTGTGTCCAGATGGGTGCAGGCTCATTGCCAGAACCTTCCTTGAGCAGTTGCAGAGCCTTGTTCTATACTGAAGCTCTGTCTTTGTTCCCTATCAAACTATAGGGGACTTGAGGACAAGTACCCCCACCCCACCCCACCCCCACCCCCTTTTTTTTGGTTTTTTGAGACAGGGTTTCTCTATGTAGCCCTGGCTGTCCTGGACTCACTTTGTAGACCAGGCTGGCCTTGAACTCACAGAGATCCACCTGCCTCTGCCTCCCAAGTGCTGGGATTAAAGGTGTGTGCCACCACGCTGGGCTACCCCCCCACTTTTAAATACCCCATACAATATCTTTCCTAGACCAAGGTTCTCTTAATACACCTTAAATGGAAAGAAAAAATAGATGTCAATGCTTCCATCTCTAAGTACAGGGAAGCACGGACTGACTGGTGTGTTTGCATAAGTAACAGACAAGACAAGCCCCAGCTGTGCTGGACACAGCCAAGGCTACCTGTAAAATAAAGACCTGGTCTGTGTAATAGCCCTGGCTGTCCTGGACTTGCTTTGTAGACCAGGCAGTGAGCAGGGGGGCACAAGTGGCCTAATTCGCAGAGACGCTTCCCCTGAAACACCGAGATGGAAGGACAGGCCCCAGCATTCAATGGCTAAAATATTTTTCCCAGTCCTTTGTGACCTGTTGATTCATTTTTGAAATTTAAAAATTCCGCTTTCATTTTAAAATACTAAAAGACTTAGCCGTGAAGGAGAGACAGTGCACATGTGTTCTCAGAGCCTACAGTCCAAAGAAGTCACTAAGAATCATCTTTTAGTCTGTCAATTCTCATAGTGCTGGCTCTTTGGGTGCCTTAAAGTTTGTGTTGCTCCGTGCAGGGCCCAAACAGGTAGGGCAGGTGCCTGTAGTATTCAAGCTGCCCTTAGCTATGCATGGGAAGCAGGTGTACTGCAGTACTGACAGAATGACGTGTAACCTTCTGACATATGACAATATTTTTCCACCTGGAAGACTGCTTAATAAAGGGAATTTAATGCTGTGCTCATGAAAATAATAACCCATGGAGGAGTGATGGAAGAGAGCACACCAGTCAGAGCAGCATTAAGACCAAATAGAATTACTAATGGGCAAAATAACAGAGAAGACACTGAACCCCCCAAATGTGAGATGTGCACGGCTTTGTCTGGGATGAGCACTTTGAAAATTCCCCAGCAGTAGAGCTCCTTACCACCACAACAGAATGATAGCAAGACGAGGATTAAAAGAGAAACAAGCCTCACTTCAATAATTCAGTTAACCTGGTTAAGTTGGGTGAATGTCAAATATTTCATTTTTTTCTGAGACAGGGTTTCTCTGTGTAACAGCCCTGGCTGTCCTGGACTTGCTTTGTAGACCAGGCTGGCCTCGAACTCACAGAGATCCGCCTGCCTCTGTCTCCTGAGTGCTGGGATTAAAGGTGTGTACCACCACACCCAGCTGAATGTCAAATCTTACAGGCCCTGGTTATTTCAGGCTCTATAAAAAGCAAGTGAGTGGGCTGGAGAGATGGCTCAGAGGTTAAAAGCATTGGTTGTTCTTCCAAAGGTCCTGAGTTCAATTCCCAGCAACCACATGGTAGCTCACAACCATCTATACTGAGATCTGGTGGCCTCTTCTGGAGTATAGGCATACATGCAGGCAGAATACTGTATACATGACAAATAAATAAATAAACCTTTAAAAAAAAATAAATAAAAAGCAAGTGAGTAATCTGAATGGTTGAGAAGATATTACAAAACTCTAATCATTAGAACTTAACAAATCTAATGCAGCAGGTCTTCAGAAAGCCCAAGCAGCCAGAGCTATTAATAGAAAAGCCTAGAGCTATTCAAAATCAGAGTCAGGCAGAAACAATGAAGCATGAGAGATAAGATAATTTCTTCATTTGCTGCATTCAGTGAAGTTCAGGCTGAAAACTCACCCTCTGAGTAGAAGTCCTTTTCCTCTTTTTAGCTTATTTTCTTTTCTAATTTTATTAAACAACACATAACCATTTTCCATTGGAATATGTTTACTTGGCAGCAGCAAGTTTCTATGTCACTCAAGGACAATCCAAATTACCTTCTTTTAAAGTCCACTTGATTGAGCCCGTCCTCTTGCTGACAGCATGCAAACTTCCATCCAGGGTTGAAACAAACAACAAGGTTTCAGGCAGTGTTACTGTGCTGGCACTTCCAAAACTCTGCAATGAGATAGAGAGTACCTTGGTGTCAATCCACTGCTTCACCCTGGGCATGTATAATCACAAGTACCTGCCCTCAGAATCATCCTTCATATGATCATCCATCTTCCAGATTAAGAAACTGAGGCTGGAGGGCCATGTTCTCATCCAAGAGCACATCTCCAGACAAGAGCTGAGTACCCTAAGTGTTGGTCTATAATCTAACATGACAAATTCTGAAACACCCATGGGGAGCTTCCCCTGAAGTGGGGGAGGGGGATAGGCGGTTTGGTCAGTTCCATCTTGTAGTCTCTTTTACTCTGTAAAACTTTGACATGTTATAAGAATCCATAATAGAAAAGAATAACAATTACTTCTCATATACCAGGAGATTTTTTAAAGCAAAGAATTAGGGGCTGGAGAGATGGCTCAGCGGTTAAGAGCACTGACTGCTCTTCCAAGGGACCAGAGTTCAAATCCCAGGACTCACCTGGCAATTCACAGCTGTTAGTAATTACTGGGCATGGTGGCACACGCCTTTAATCCCAGCACTTGGGAGGCAGAGGCAGGTGGATCTCTGTGAGCACAAGGCTAGCCTGGTCTACAAAGTGAGTCCAGGACAGCCAAAGACACACACAGAAACCCTGTCTCAAAAAAAAAAGCAAAGAATTATAGGAACACATTTAAAGTAAAATAGGAAATCAGCCTTTATTATATATATAACATACATAGCATATATGATAAAATATCAAGATTCGTGGGTTAGAAAGATGGCTAAGCAGTTATGAGCACTCTCTCCTTCCAGAGGATCTGGTTCAGCTCCCAGCACCTATGTTAGTCACTCATAAGTGCTTATACTCCAACTCCAGAGGATTTGAGTCCTCCCTGGCAGCCATGGGTTCCCACAGACACGTGGCACATACATACATATACACATAACTACACAAGCAAACATCATACATACATGCATACATGTAAATAAATTCTTTAAAAATCCTAAAGAGCAATACTCAAAAAAATAAAAATTCCAATGTAATTTATAATCATATAAATTGAAGCTACTGTTATTGAGGAAATTGGTGAAAAGAAAGCCTAACTCCAAACTTTTCACAATCAAAATACAATTTAAAGTCCATTTCTTTTATTCAACAAATTATGAAAATGCAGGGTCAATTTTGGTGGCTCAACGCCTATGGTCCCAGCACTTCAGAGGAGAAGGCAAGTGGATTATGAGTAAAAGATCAGCTTGGGCTACATGGTAAGATCCTGTCTCAAAAAAAAAATAAGATTTAAATTTTAATTTTTAAATAAAAAAAATGTGTAGGAGTCTTTTGCCCACATGTATATAGGTGCACCACATAGGTGCCTAGTGTCTGCAGAGGCCAGCAGAGGGCACTGAACCCTGGAACTGGAGTTATACAGGGTTGAATTGCCATTTGGGTGCCGGGATCCCAACTTGAGTCCTCTGCAAAAGCAGACAGTGCTCTTAACCACTGAACCATTTCTTTATTCCCCAAGATAAAATTGCTAAAACAGAATATTTTAGGGCCAGGAATATAGTTCAATGGCACAGCAGTTGTATGAAGCCCTGAGTTCAATTCCCAGTGAAAAATGAGACTTAGAAAAAAAATATATAAAGGAGCTCAGCAGTTAAGACTGCCTACTGCTCTTGCAAAGGATAGGAGTTCCGTTCCCAGCACCCACACTGGGCAGCTCACAACTGCCTGTGACTCCAGCTACAGGGGACCTATGTGCTCCACCAGTGCCTGCAGTCACATGCGCACGCCCACGTATATAATTTCACATTTAAAGACTGAGAATTATCTTTGTCATCCATTGCTAGCAGCAGAGAGAAATGTTAGTATAAGCTTTCTTAAAAAGAATTTATTTAAAGTAGGAGTACAAAGTAACAGGTGTCACTGTACTCTGTTACTCGTATCACTTTCCCTTGTCCCCCACACTTGCTCCCTTCCTTCCCTCAAATGGTCCTATGGGAAAACATAAAATACCTCCTACTTTAGATACATGCTTTAACTTCTATACCCTAAAGAAAAAGCTCCTGATAAAAATCTCTGGGCACAATAACACTATATATTATTTTTTAATGGATTCAGAGTTCTAATATTTAAAAATACGAAACAAACTGAGACATAGCTCAACAACAAATGTTACATATGTATTAACACAAACCTTAAGAGAATATGATACAAAAAGATGCTTATGTACATTATTTAGTGAAAAAATACAGAACCCAAACCTTGGTGTGCACTATAGTTCTGACTATACTGGATGGAGTTCTGTCAACATGTCCCTGGCTTTTGCTAGGATCTATGCCCTCACCACAGTGTTTCCACGGGGGCTGTCACATGTACCCCCATACATAACTGTCATCTACACAGGTGACAGTTGATAGTTTCCTAGATAAAGTTGCTCTGTTGAATGGGGCCTACTCAACTGTGCTACACTTTTGCAATAGGCTTTTCTTTTTCTTTGTCACTAGGTTATGTCACAAATTACCTAGTTCTTTATGTGTGTTGGGAGTGTCTTGAATTTAAGCAGGTCAACAATATTTGCTTAAACTGTAACATCTGAATTTTAGTATAAGCACTCATTTTAGAATGAGTTTAGGGGGCTGGAGAGATGGCTCAGCAGTTAAGAGCACTGGCTGCTCTCTTCCAGAGGTCCTGAGTTCAATCCCCAGCAACCACATGGTGGCTCACAACTATCTATAATCAGATCAGGTGCCCTCTTCTGGGTTGCAGGCACACATGCAGACAGAACACTCTGCAAAATAAATAAATCTTAAAAAAAAAAAAGAATATGAATTTAGCTGTCTTTTCATGTTAAAAACAAAAGGATTCACACTCAAGAGGCAGAGCAAGCAGATCTCCATGAGTTCAAGGACAGCCTGGTCTACAAAGTGAGTTCCAGGAAAGACAGGGCAGTTATACAGAGAAATCCTGTCTTAAAACAAACAAACAACAAAAGGTTTGGGCAGTTATTTGCAAATGGGAGCCTGGCCCCAGAATGGTCACTCTCTCAAGAACCTTACAAGATAGGGCCTGATGGTCCTTTAGGGCAGCCTGAGAAGGCAGGACAAGTAATCCAGGCCCTGCATTCCTTTTCATGGGAAGGTCCACTGGTGGGACCCAGTTGGGGTGATGTTGGAGCAGCTGCCATAACTTGGCTTATCCCCTGGATTGCTGGCCTGGGGTGCACAAGGTGCAGCTCTTACTCTGATATGCCTGGCCTTCTTTCTGGAAGGGGAGGAAGAGTCACCTTTACTGCTTCCCGCTGAATCTGTTATCTGTTCAGGGCCTGGAGTTTGAAGAAGAGTCTACTTTAAATTCTACCTAAGGAACCCAGAAATAAACTAAGAGGGAAACCACAGAAACCTCAAGAGTAGGTAGATATTTGTCCTATCTGAAGATCCAAAGGTTACTGTTTGGGAATGGTTGAAATCATTTTAGCCCACTGGGTCCAGAGGGCAATAAGCTACAAGTAGACCTGCCCAACCCTGACATGAGAAAACCAAATGGCCCAGAGTGAATAGTTATCACAGGAATGACCAATCTTGGAACTGAGTTCTTCTGGGTGACTGAAGTAGAAAATAATAAACTTGGGAGAGTTTTGTAGCTTAAAAAAAAAAGAATTTATTTATTCATTTTATGTATATGAGTGCTCTATCCGTATGTACACCTGCAGCCAGAAGAGGGATCAGATCACATTGTGGATGGTTGTGAGCCACCATGTGGTTGCTGAGAATTCAACTCAGGACCTTTGGAAGAGCACTAACTAGTGCTCTTAACTGCTGAGCCATTTCTCCAGCCCCCGAGTTTTGTAGCTTTAACCATATGGAAAAAGCTGGATGAGAGAAAGAAGCAAAAGGAAGCCTGGACCTCAACAAGGGCATTCCTTAAGCTCCAAGGCACTCCTGTCCTTAAAACAAATTACAGTTGGGTAAATTTGCTGAAATTAGGTTTCTGTTATTTACAACCAAATAGTCCATACCCTGTACTTCTATTTCAAAAAGAGACTGCTGGGTCTTAGGAGATGGCTCACAGTTAAGAGCATTTGCTGCTCTTGCAGAGGACCAAGGTTCAGTTCCTAGAACCCATATGGCAGCTTCTGTAACTCTAGTCCCAAGGGAGATAGTGTTCTTTTCTGGTCTCTGTGGGCATGAGGTACACATTCAGTATACAAACATATGTTCAGGTAAAACCCTCACATACATAAACAAAAATATAAAAAACCAGAGTGCTGAGGAGATGGCTCAGGAGGTTAGGGTTTTTGCTCCAAGCCTGGTGACCTGAGTTCAATTCCTAGTGTCCACACAGTGGACAGAAAGAGCTGCTCCTGTGAGTGCTCGTCTGACTTCTACATGTGCGCTAAGGTACATGTGTCTCCCAGAAAACACACAAAAAAAAAATAGTTAAAAAAAGAAAAGAAAGTAGATATTACAATATTATAGCACTAATATTTTCTCCTCTATTTTCTGAATTTTTAATAATATGGTCATGTAATTTGCAACAAATATTTCACAAACTAGAAAGAAAACACAGTTTGCAGGTGAGAGAGAAGCTGACATTGAATAGCACTTATGTGAGCACTGAGTTCATGGAGCACACTTCCAACTACAGGATATCAGGCAACTCTGATTTGATGACTAGTAGTCACCAAAAGGAGCAAAGGTTTAGAGAGGCAGAAGACTCCCGAATCAGATCCTGGGTATCCAAGAATGAGAGAGTTGGCACTATTACTGAAGCATATTGCAGCACAGAAAATGCCCCAGATATTTCATCATAGTAGAATTTAAAATACTCGATAGGGCTGAAGGCGTGGCTCAGCAGTTAAGAGCACTGGCTGCTCTTCCAGAAGTTCTGACTTCAATTCCCAACACCCACATGGTGGCTCACAACCATCTAGAATGGGATTCGATGCCCTCTCTGATATGCATGAAAACAGAGCACTCACATAGGTAACTATATAGGCTCCTTAACTACTAGTGTGGAGACAAAAGCCACCTACCTTGTTTGATTACCCTGGAAACATGGGAAAAGCAATTGTCTGTGCTTGACTGGTGAACCAAAATAAAGCCCTCTAACACAAATAGCACAGTCTTCTCAAAATCTCAAAAACAAGGTTTAGAGAGAAGCTGGATTAGTAACTGAACTCTAGCTGCCAGTTACATGTCCACAGTAACCTCACTACACTTGCCAAGTTTGGGAGGTTAGGCTCTTAACTGATTCAATTTGGATGTCCCTAGGGAGCCATTATAATTCATTCTCATTATTTTTTTCTCTCTTCCCCTGCTTGAGACAAGGTCTCTCTATGTGCTATCTAGTCTGTCATATTCTCATAAGTATGTATTTCAAAACCTCAAGCATAATTTACCCCTCCCTTTGAAACAGGGTTTTACATAGTCCAGGCTTGCTTTGAACTCTCTATAGAGCCAACAATAATAATCCTGCCTCCCCCATCCCTGGTTTATGTAGTGCTAGGGGCTCATATGTACTAGGGAAACATTCTGCCAACTGAGCTACTACTTTCCCAGACCTTCAGCATTTTTTTAAAACATGAAAATACCTATCTCTAAATATAGTTGCTATAACTAACATGAATTAAATATGCTCCTAGATGTCTTTTATGATACTGATCACAGCTGAGAACTATTTGTACCCAAACACTGAAAAACACTGCTTCATGATAATGAACTTCTCCATTACCTTTGCTTAGCCATTTCAGCCTTCAGTACATTTTTTTTTCCTACAACAGATGAAAAACAGGAACAGACCCTATTGCTATACATGTTAGTTTCCAGAGGGCCTGAAAATGGAAAAAAAGGTTAAACCTACATCTGCTTTATGCTCTCTGGAAACTAGGTGATGCTTAAACTAACACATACATATTTGTAGCTTGAGGACAGCTTTTAGAAAGTTACCAATAAGGAAACCTGTAGTGGGTGAGAATCATAGGGGCAGGTATTACCCTAAGACTGATTATCCACTAGTTCCCAAAGACATCAGGCTCTGTCTGAACAGCCCCTCTCATACAAGGTGACCAGAAATCACAGTGGAAATTCCCAGCCTTTGAAGTGATCTATGCTTGATGCAAACTGTACTGTCCCACTTATAAGACTGGAGCATAAGAGAGGATTGCAATTGCTGTTCCATTTATAAGCCCCCAACACACAGACACACACACATCCTTTTTTGTTTTGTTTTTCAAGACAGGGTTTTTCTGAGCAGCCCTGGCTGTCCTGGAACTCACTCTGTAGACCTGAATGATCTTGAACTTGGGGGTCCACGGTCCACCCGCCTCTGCCTCCTGAGTGCTGGGATTAAAGGCGTGAGCCACCATCCTTGGATAAACCAGCATCTTTTCTTCCTGGCCTGCAGTGGTAGAAGGATCTTCACTGTAACCCTGTTCAGCACACACTTCAACAAGCCACCTTATCCCATACAAAGTCTAGCTGAGTCCTGATGTCCAACATTCCAATTATAAAGTGAAGTTTCACAAAGTCCAGAAGCTTCGCCCTCTGCATGAAGCACCTCACTCTCTGTTACTAACCGATCACAAATGCAGGGAGGAAAAAAGGCAGGGTACAACCTAGTGATGATTCTGTGCACTCAACTCATCCAGTCTTATACTAATTATTCTTTGTGTGTGTGTATATATATATATATTTTTCCTCCTTCTTTCTGCCCTTCCCTGGTTTTGAGACAGGGTCTAGCTATGTATCTGAGGTTAGATTTGAAATCACAACCTTCCTGTCTCAGCTTCCTGTAGTTGGAATTACAGACATATACTATCACATCCAGTTTAATGCTTTATGTTTAAGGTAAGAAATGCCTTTTCTTCTGGGTGTGGTGGCAAACACCTTTAATCCCAGCACATGGGAGGCAGAACTCTGAATTCAAGGCCAGCCTGGTCTACAGAGTGAGTTCTAGGACAGTCAAGGCTACACAGAAAAACCCTGTCTCGGGGGAAAAAAAAGTCTCACTGTGCAGCGCTGGCTGGTCTGGAACTCACTCTGTAGACCAGACTGGTCTTGAACTTGGGGTTAGAGGTGTACAATACCACTTTTTTTGTTGTTGTTGTTTGGTTTTCAAGACAGAGTTTCTCTGTGTAATAGCCCTGGCTGTCCTGGACTTGCTTTGTAGACCATGTTGGTCTTGAACTCAGAGTTCCACCTGCCTCTGCATCCGGAGTGCTGGGATTAAAGATGTGCACCACCA
>CAJQZJ010033585.1:49610-160738 GCA_907164525.1 Lophiomys imhausi | reverse complement strand
ACACACACACACACACACACACACACACACACACACACACACACACAGAGAGAGAGAGAGAGAGAGATAACTTTTTAAAACTAATAATAACAAAACAATAATAATCATTACAAAAGAGATATGCTCCTGCCCTCACAGAGTTAATTATTCATTAAAGAGTAAGAGCAGTCAATTCCACAAACAGAAAATGACAAGCTGCTTTAAGCACTATGGAAGAGACAGAAAAAGTCACAGAAGTATAACAGAAGATGATCTGGTCTTTTGATAGGGTGGGTTGGACTTCAAGGGTGGAAATTTGTGTCAAAGGTTTTCTTGAGTTAATATGCACAGGAAGAAAAGGAAGAACTAACTACCTAGGCAGTGGAGAAAGCCTGTGCAGGGGCCAGGAGACTGAAGATAGTTCGCTGTGTTTCTAAGGACCTCTAGGAACAGCATGGCTGAAGAGAGGAAGAAGACAGGGAGTGAGAACAGGGCTAGGGAAGAAAGCAGAAGCTAGACCACAAAGGCCAGTGTACGCGTCACAGAAGCAGCAGGATCGTATGCTACTGTAACACTGCAAAACAGACCTGGCAAAGCCTTGCTCCTGGAGGGTGAAGCAATCCACACACCAAACACAGATGATCTGTGAGCACAGAGTGGAGGTCCTCCTTCATGTTTTAGTTTATACTAACACTTTATTAATGTTGCTTAGCTGGTTTATAGACTATGATGGCGACACAGCAAAACTTCGTGGGAAAGTTTAAAGGGACCTTCTGGGGGACCCTAACTCAAGATCTGCTTTCTAAGACTCCACATCTAAGAGCCTTCTCTAGCCAACTAACTACCTCACATGTGATAAGAATGACCATTAAGCCTGCTCCTTTCTTCTAGATCGCCCCATCTGTCTCTACAGTACCTGCACTCATACTGTGGTGACTTTTACTATAACAGAGATAAATCTAGAACCCCACAGACTAAGATAAGTCACTGAATCATGGCCTCCATTATTCAAGGAGGTTGGCAAGGAATTGAAGGATTTATCAAATCTCTTCCAGGCACTCCCTGCCTCACTCAGCTTCCTGTTGGCTGACCCTTCAGTTTCTCTTACTTGGTAGTGCATTATTTCGCTCTACTCTCAGATTGGACTCTGGTTTTTACCCTACACATGTCAAATAAACAAGCTTGCTATGTAGAACCCCCAAATCTGACAAAGCTGCTGTCTTCAAGGAGCTGGTCACTAACAGAGGAACCATAGTTCACACCACAACAGTGCCTCCTGACGAAGACTGGCAACATCCCCAATCCCGCTCAGAACAATTTGTATCTCAGAATCTCTCTTCCTTCTTGGGCCAAGTCCTCACTCCTGTGTCTAACTTCTGTCCATTTGATTCCAAAACGTGCGACTAATTTTCACAAAATCAAAGTTCAAAAAACCACAGCAGTAGGTGTGCTGGTGCACATCTTTGATCCCAGGACTCAAGAGACAAAGATAGGCATATCTTTGTGAGTTTGAGGCCTGCTTTGTCTACACAGTAGTTGTAGGGCAGCCAAGGGTACATATAAACAAAAACCAAACCAAAACACCAAGGTTTGGGGATAGCCAATGAACTTGATGTATGCTTAATAAATGTTTTTTTCTGTGGTGGGGGTAACTGAACGAAGCAGAAGAAGGTGATATGGGATACTCTTGTGTGTTTTAGTTTGGCTCTGAGGAGGGCATTCCAATTCTCCAGGCCTCACTTTGCAGTTCTGTTGGGGAAGAACAGTGGGTTGGATGCAGCCTTTTAGCCCTAGTGCATGAGTACCCATAACTTACCAGGACTTCTCCTCCCTCAGGCTTTGCTGTATGTTCTTTTAGCCCCAGCCCATCAAACCATGTCCAAATCCAGAGGCTGTAGAAGTCTTGATGCTTTTAAACACAGTCATTCCCAGTCCTGACCTGCCACACCCCAGTGTCTCCATTTATCTCAAAATATTGCGGGGGCTGGAGAGATGGCTCAGCGGTTAAGAGCACTGCCTAGTGCTCTTCCAAAGGTCCTGAGTTCAATTCCCAGCAACCACATGGTGGCTCACAACCATCCACAATGTGATCTGGTGCCCTCTTCTGGAATGCAGGTGTACATGCAGATAGAGCACACATATGCATAAAATAAATAAAATAAATCTTTAAAAAAATATTGCAACACTGAATATTAGTAATTATCTGATTCACTTTAAGGTTCAGGGTAGGGAAAGAAATACCAAAAAAAAAAAAAAACGTAAAAGCTAAAACAAATAATAAAGTTAAAAGAAAATGCTGCAGGGACCAGAAGGCTGATTTCTAGCCATGTGCACAGCTATTGACTTTTTTTTTTTTGGGGGGGGGGGTTGAGACAGAGTTTCTCTGTATAGCCCTGACTGTCCTGGACTCACTTTGTAGACCAGGCTAGCCTTGAACTCAAAGAGATCCACCTGCCTCTGCCTCCCAAGCACTGGGATTAAAGGTGTGCACCACCATGCCCAGCAATTACAGACAGCTGTGAACTTCCATGTGGGTGCTGGGATTTGAACTCAGGTTATTTGGAAGAGCAGCCAGCCAATGTTCTTAACCACTGAGCCATCTCTCCAGCCCAGGCTATTGACTCTTAAAGCACCCAACATGGAAACCTAAAGGGATAGCTTCCCACTCTACCCACAGATAGATAAGGGCTGAGCTTTACCAGCATTAAGAACTCTAGAAGTTTCCAAGCACTCAGTCCTCAGGGCAGGAATAGGGCGGTCTTAGAGAAACTGTGGTTTGATTCACTATTAGTTAAGCAGCAAATCTATAGATAAGCATCTTAATCACACTGTGTAAGGAAACTGTTTTTTTTTTTTTCTTTGAAAAACCAGACCGTGACAATTGGAAAATGAACCCCAACAAAATTATGGGGAAAGACCACTGGACTGAGCAGAGCAAAGAGTGAGTACCTCTAAGGTGAGAGGCTCTTCAAATCTGGTTCACATCTTCCTTATACTATTTTAACTTCTTTGGTGACTAATGCTACAAATGCTTCTATAATGGGAAGAAATTTTAATTTTGGTTAATGTAAAACACACACACAATGCACATTTAGAAATAAGAGTCATCACAAAAATGAAGAGACTGTTGGGGAATTTCCATAATTTTTAGATTTTTTTTTCTCATCACCATTAAAAATCAACAACAGCTTGTTACACAGAGAAACCATGTCTCAGAAAAAAAAAATCAACAACAGGATGGGCGGTGGTGGCGCACGCTTTAATCCCAACACTTGGGAGGCAGAGGCAGGTGGATCTCTGTGAGTTCAAAGCCAGCCTGGTCTACAGAGTGAGTGAGTTCCAGGACGGCCAGGGCTACACAGAGAAACCCTGTCTCAAAGAACAAAACAAAACAAATCAACAACAGAAACACTTGGATTTGCTCAGGATTTTCAAACACATCTGAAATTTGTTGCCATCACTCTCCAGAAGACAAAAAACAAACTGGAGTACAGACCTACATGTTGACCCTACAGTTAGTGATGGGATGCTTAGCAGAGCGCTATGCGAGGGGCTTGGCAGTGCTGAGGAAAGGCCCCATGCTTCCAGGGTCCTCCAAGACATTTAGGCCTTACTTGGTAGAAATACTCATTGACTCACAAGGTCCCCATTCTCCTGCCCTGCTCTCCTAATGCTCCTCTTATTAAAATAAAATAATTAACATTTATTTAGTATGTGTAAGTGTGTATCTGTGCAAGCATACATACAGGTCAGTTTTTGAGGAAAGGTCAGTTTTCAGGAGTCCGTTTTCTCTTTCTACCACGTAGGTTCCAAAGAGCCAAGTAAGGTAGACAAGGATTGATAGCAAGCTCCTTTATTCATTAAGTCACCTTGCTGACCCCTAAACAATGTTTTAAACAAAGAGAAATAGTTGTATGTATTTATATATAGCCAATATGTTTTTTAGGCCTATACAGTATGCAACAATCAAGTCAGAGTAATTGGAATATCCATCATTTCATGTATCATTTCTTTTTTTTTTTTTGGTTTTTTCGAGACAGGGTTTCTCTGAATATCTCTGGCTGTCCTGGACTCGCTTTGTAGACCAGGCTGGCCTCGAACTCACAAAGATCCGCCTGCCTCTGCCTCCCAAGTGCTGGGATTAAAGGCGTGCTCATGTATCATTTCTTTATCTAAAAACTTTTTAAATCCGGAGCTGGAGAGATGGCTCAGAGGTTAAGAGCTTTGGCTGCTCTTGCAGAAAACCCTAATTGGATTCCCAGCATCCATATGGTGGCTCACAGCTTCCTGTAACTCTTGTTCCAGGGGTCTGATGCCTTCTTCTGACCTCAACAGGAACCAGGTACACACATGGCAAACAGATATACATTCAGGCAAAACATTCATACAATAAAATTAAATAAAGACATAATTTTTAAAAATTTTATTGGTGTTTTCTCTGTATGTCTGTATGAGGGTTACGGACAGTTGTGAGCTGCCATATCGGTGCTGGGAATTGAACCCTGGTCCTCTGGAAGATTAGTCAGTGCTCTTAACCACTGAACAATATTTCCAGCCACCAAGACATAAATTTAAAAAAATAAACATTTAGCTGGGCAATGGCGGTGCATGACTTTAATCCCAGCATTCAGAGGCAGAGGCAGGTAGACCTCTGTGAGCTTGAGGCCAGCCTGATTGACAGAGCCAGTTCCAGGAGACAGCCAAGGTGACACAGAAAATCCTGTCTCAAAAAAACAAACAAAAAGAAACACTCAAAATCCTTTCAACTATTTTGAAATCTATAATAAATTACCACTAACTACATTCTATTGTGCCACCAAACTCCTTTTAATTCCCTAATTATATATACATAAAATTATAAATATTTATAGTTTTTATTTATATAATATATCTATATATAAATATAAATTATATATAGATATATTATATAAATTTATATAAATTTATAAAACATATAAACAAATATATAAATTTATTTATATACTATATATTAAATATATTATTAAATATAAATTTATTTATAAGTATAAATAAATATAAGTATAGATTTATATGTGTGTGTGTATATATATATATAAATTAAATTCCATCCATCCGGGAGGAGGGATGTGGCACATGTGTGGAGGACTCAGATCTGTCCTCCCACCATGTGGGTTATGGGGAGAGAATTCAGGTCATTAGGCTTGGCAGCCAGTGCCTTTACCTAGTGAGGCATCTTACCAGTAACTAACTCTATTTTAATTACTTGCCCTGTCTATCTTCTTCACCCTATTCCCTGCCAGCCTCTGGTACACACCCCCCCTTTTCTCACCCCCTGAGATGAGGTCTTAAACTATGTTGCCCTGTTTGTATCTCGAGCCTCCTAATTTCTTTGTTTTTTTTTTTTTAAGATAACATCTTTTTTTTTTTTTTTAAAGATTTATTTATTATGTATACAGTGTTCTGTCTACAGGTATATCTGCAGGCCAGAAGAGGGCACCAGATTTCATTATGGATGGTTGTGAGCCACCATGTGGTTGCTGGGAATTGAACTCATGACCTCTGGAAGAGCAGCCAGTGCTCTTAACCGCTGAGCCATCTCTCCAGCCCAAGCCTCCTAATTTCTGAGACTACAGGCATGTGTCACCATGCCTGGCATGGTAACCACTATTCTATTATCTGTTTCTATGAGATCAATTTCTTTTTTTTTTTTTGGTTTTTCGAGACAGGGTTTCTCTGTGTATCCTTGGCTGTCCTGGACTCACTTTGTAGACCAGGCTGGCCTCGAACTCACAAAGATCCGCCTGCCTCTGCCTCCCAAGTGCTGGGATTAAAGGCGTGCGCCACCACCGCCCGGCATTTCTTTTTTTCTTTAATAATATATTTTATTTTATGTACACTGGTGTTTTGACTGCATGTATGTTTATGTGAGGGCATTGGATCCCCCTGAACAGGAGTCACAGATAGTTGTGAGCTGCCATGTGGGTGTTGGGAATTGAACCAGGGTCCTCTGGAAGAGGGAAGAGCAGCCACTGCTCTTAACCACTGAACCATCTCTCCAGCCCCGAGATCAATTTCTTTAGCTTATACATGTAAATAAGAACATGTATCTATCTGTCTTTCTTACTTAACATTATGTCCTCCAAGCCGGGCGGTGGTGGCGCACGCCTTTAATCCCAGCATTTGGGAGGCAGAGGCAGGCGGATCTTTGTGAGTTCGAGGCCAGCCTGGTCTACAAAGCGAGTCCAGGACAGCCAGAGATATTCAGAGAAACCCTGTCTCAAAAACGAAAAAAAAAAAAAACATGTCCTCCAATTCCATTCATGTTATCACAAGTAACAAGATTTCATTCTTTTTCATGACTGGATAACATTCTATTGTGTACACATACCACATTTTCTTTATCTCCTCATCTATGGATGAATGCCTAGAGTAATGGCACACTGACACAGGACACAGCTATGTTCTTCACATGCTGACTTCTAGGAAAGCACATGCTTCACTCTTGTACTTTAAAGGTCCAACTTACTTCCTCCATCAACACTTTTCATCCACTTCCCTTAGCTACTTCATTCTTGCTATGAAGCTCCTGCTTGCATCCTTTAAAATCACAAGGATGTTTTTTTACTAGTGAGGATTTGGGGAGGGAACCTGGAAATCTGTGCTGTAGTTTTTGGTCGTTTTTAGGTTTTTCGAGAAGGTTTTTCTCTGTGTATCCCTGGCTGTCCTGGACTCACTTTGTAGACCAGGCTGGCCTTGAACTCACTGAGATCCACCTGCCTCTGCCTCCCCAGGGCTGGGATTAAAGGCGTGTGCCACCACGCCTCAGCTTGCTGTGTTGTTTTGATTCCCAAGTCTCTTAATAAACGAAGAAAGAAAAAAAAAACTTATGGTACCTTCTAATAAACATCTGTCTAAATCTCTTTTATAAAATGTATTTATTCATTTTACATCCTAGTCATTTCACATCCCACTCTGTCCTCCTTTCCCCCTCTCCTTCTCCTCAGAAAAGGGACCCCCCCCCATTAACCCATCCTAGCTCTTCAAGTCACAGCAGGACTAAGAGCATCTTCTTCCACTGAAGGCAGTCAAGGAAACCCATCTAGGGTAAGGTGATCCTCAAACAGGAAATGGAGTCTTGTCTAAATCTCTTACAATTCACTTATTAAGTGTATTTGAATATAAGGCCAGTTATCAATATAATGCTGATAAGGGCAATTTCAATAGTCAGTGCTCAAAGAATAAGTACCTGTGGTTCTTACGTTAACAATACAAAAGAAGGTGCTGAGTAGGAGGGTCTGCTAAGCTAGCTCTGACTGTTATGTACTTGCCTTGCAAGCATGAGGACCTGAGTTTGATTCCTAGCACATGTCAAAAGTCTAGTATTATGGTGTGCTCTTAAAAATTCCAATTCTGTGTAGACAGAGCAGGCAGATCCCTGGTGCTCAGTGGCCAGGCAGCCTAGCCTAATTAATAAGTCCCAAGTCCAAGTAAAAGACTCTGTCTCAAAAATTAAATTGGGGGCCAGAGAAATGGCTTAGTGTATATGATCTCTTACTGTTCTTGCAGAATACCCTAGTTTTGTTCCCAGCACCCATGTAGCAGCTCACAACCACCTGTAACTCTAGTTGCAGGAGATAGATCATATACCTCTTCTGACCTCTGCGGGCACCTGCACACATGTGGTATACATTCAGGTACATACACATACAAATAAAATTAATGAGTATTTTTTAATAAATCAAATTAACAAACAAAACTCAAAAAACAACCTGAGGAACAACCCTGGTTTAGCAGAGGCTGGATGATCTTTGTCATCCATATGCACGATCACACACTTGAACATGCCACACATACTCACACACAAAGTTGAACAATGAAACAGTAGGAAAAAATGATACTTGGTTCTCTATTTCTAGTTCTGCCACTCACTAGCAGAATCTACCAATCCCAACCTTTCCAGAAAATGAGCTGGCAGCTTCTCTGGTCTGGGGTGTTCTGTTACAGCCCTGGAACATGTAACTGTACTTACTCTGTTAGGATCAAGACATTCGAATTACCTACAAGCCTCTACATGGTTATATATTAGTGACCTGGGGCTTAAAACATTTTTTTAAAGATGCTAGGCTGTGTGTCCTTAATTTCCTTCATTTGGGATGGTAGCTGGGTATGGAGCTTTAAAAATCCCTGGTGATTCCAGATGACTAGTTTGAGTCCAGGCTAGGAAGCATTGCAGCAATGGTGCAGCTGTGGCCTTCTATGCAGATGTTTCTCTCACACCTGCAAGGCCCCTCAGGAGTCATGGGCCATTAGTTTTAAGAGATATGATTTACCTTAGTCAACAAGCTCTGGCTCTGCCAGAGGTCAATGACAATCTCAGGATCTGGGGATCTGACAGCACCGTATGTTCAGAAGTATAGGAAGAAAACTCAGTTTCCATGGCAAACACTCCAGAGACCTAGACAAACAACTGCCCCCTCATCTGAGATGGGGGAGGAGAGATGATCCACCAGAGAACAAGATGGTTTTGAATTATAATTATAAATTAGTTCACTAACTATGGAAATCATGTTTAATACATGAAGACAAATCAGCAGCAGGGTCATTTTTTAATAGTGAAACCTCACTCTGAGTGGAGAATGAAATGGACCTGACTGATCACCACCATTCACCCGATGGGATTTGGCAATGGAAAAAAATGAATCTCACTGCTGACAGGAGGAGCTCATGAAGACACCACCCACTCAAGTTGTGTCTACCAAGGCAAATGTTCTGAAAGGCCCTCTAACTGAATAAAAATACACATTATCACTGAAATCCTCTTAAAGATTATAGAATAGAGATAGACAAAGCAACATCTTTCCCCATTTCAACCCTTAAAATCCACAAGCAGTTTTATTTGCTTTATGTTAAAATAGCAGATTTTACGTGGCGTATCTATGAGTTCTAGGCCAGTATGGTCTACAGAGGAAGTTCCACGACAGCCAGGACTACACAGAGAAACCAAGTTTCAAAAAGTAAACAGCACAAAACAAAACTAACTAAATAAAGTAGCCTCTTGCTTTGCCATTCTTAATGAACCTCAAGGGGAAATTCAATTGGTATTTGCTGAGTGCTTATACTACAGTGGGTATGGCTAAAACAGCATGCTAAACTCCACAGAGGAGGCAAAAAAACAAAAAAAAAGAAATAAAGAAAAAAGCAAGGCAGGGTTATTTCTTTGGCTCTAGAGCAAGTCAGTAAGAAGTCACACATACAAACCCAGGGCACCTTCCTGTGTCCCCATCCCCCACTATACTCTCCTAGGTTCAGTGGGCTAATTTGAGCCCCTCCTCAGCGTTCAAGGGTCACTGCCATGGTCGTCAGGTCCTCACTCTTTTCTGTCATCACAGGCCCCCTCCCAGAGCCAGAACTGCTTGGGAGGTGGGGCCTCTGCAGGGACTCTTCAAGGTTTCCTGGTGAAGGTTTGGTGGGGTTGCTAATAAGAACTTTGTCAAGGATTTCTAAGACAAGAGTTTTCAGTTTTGCTATTTCAGACATAGTACTAGGCCAGAAGTTACTGAAAACCATGCACCTGCTTGGATATTATTAGCACTCAAAGAAATGAGCTTAAACTGCAAATCTGGCTTAGTGGCCTCTTGATCTTCACTCTCTGGAGCTGGGTCAGGCCACTAAAGATGGCCCATCTCCTGACAGAGCTTCCCTGATGAAGGCAGGGAGCATCTCTAGCTCAAGCTGAAGCTCCACAATACAACAAGGGGTAGGAGGTCACAGTTCATGTGGGAGGAATATATACCATCTAAGTAAGCACGTTCCAGCTTACTAGCAAGCCTACCAGATGGTTCTTCAAACCCAAAGCCTCATGACAACCCTCGTTAGTCCACTCCTCATATACCGAGTTCTAACATAAGCCCCAGGGCAAGTGAAGTGCGAAGGGCTGGGGGACAGCTCTCCAGAGAAAAGCAAGAGGACCAGGTCCAAAGTTCCTCCTGCCACTCACATATAACCCAGGACAGGTCACCAGACCTCTCTGGCCCTGGCTTCCTAATCTGTCTTTCTAGTGGATAAGGGTTTCAACGGGGGAGGGGGGGTGTCATACCTGAAAGGAAGTGCTATATGCCTAAACTGCATTCTCCAAGTCTTTCATGCATTCCTACTGTCACTGTGGCACCAGCAGTGTGTGCTTGATGAACTGGATCATATGGCTGAGACTGAATGGTGCTATCTACTACACTGATCCCAGAGCCCCCAGGAGTCTACACATTTATTCGTTCATGTTACTGAAGCTCAAAGTGTTTCTAGAAGTTTTTGGAAATTCCCTTCAAAGAATATACCTTTGAATCCCCTAAGTGGTAAAAAGTCCTGATGATCTGAGGGTGGGTTTCATTTCAATAAACAAGTAAAAAAAATCCAATCCAAGTGTTTGCTATAAACTTCGATGAAACTAAGTAGTAACAGTTGTAGTCACACTGCACCTTGACTCACGTAGAACTTGTATTCAGTGACCACCAGCAGGGACTGGGGACTATTTTAAGTTATGTAAGGAGAACTAGCTTAAGAGTAAGTATATGGCTGGACGTGGTGGTGCACACCTTTAATCCCAGCACTCAGGAGACAGAGGCAGGTGGATCTCTGTGAGTTCGAGGCCAGCCTGGCTACAAAGTGAGTCCAGGACAGCCAGGGGTGTTACACAGAGAAACCCTGTCTCGAAAAACCAAAAAAAAAAAAAAGAAAGAAAGAAAGATTCCTTTTTGTTTCAGGGTTATTAAAGTTATCTTGAAAGGACAAGGTGGAACACAGCTGTTATCCCAGCTAGGAAGGTAGAGGCAAAGGATCACAAGGATCACACAAGTTTGATTATGCCAGCCTAGTCTACACTTCGAGTCCCAGGCCAGCCAGTGCTAGAAAGGGAAACCATGTCTTGAAAACAAAACAAATTTAAACTTATTTTGGTGTTGGGCATGGTAGCACGCACCTTTAATCCCAGCACCTGGGAGGCAAAGAGAGACTAATCTCTGTGAGTTCAAGGCCAGCCTAGTCTACTTAGTGATTTCCAGGACAGTAAGGGCTACACAGAGAGACCCTGTCTCCAAAAGAAAGTTATTTTGTTTTAAAGTTACTTAGTAATAGAGAAATAATTAAACTACATGATTGGAAAGTTATAAATGATGTAACCAAAATGTTAAAAGGGAAGGGGAGGGGGACAGATTGGTATAACATGTAAATTGACCCTGAAGAAGTATTATTTTGAAAATGACACTTTTTTTTTTGATGAAGAGTTTCAGGTATATTTGTAGGAAAAGAAAGATAAAACAAGAATCTACCAAAATAATAAGCTTATTGTCAATTGGTACTTTAATCTTTCTAAGAAAAACAGCTGCAAGGACAAACCATGAAAAGAACAGGAGCCTCCAAAAGGAAAATGAATACATTAGCTCTTGATTTATGAACAGTCTTCAGGTAAAACTTTAAACGGCCTCATAACCCACTCACTATACATACAAAGAATCTTATCTGCAGGAGACAGGTTACCATCAAAACTAAAGTCACAGGGTTACCCTGAGGTATTTCCAAGTGCTCATGGGGTTGCTTCTGCTTTAGAAAGCTGATCTGAAACCACTACGGACCAAAGGAAGCTTTGAAGAAGCTCTTTAAAAAGCCAGAATAAAGCATCTTCTCAGCAACGCTTAGTTACATAGGGATCAGAGAAACTGCCAAGATGTTTTTCATCTTGAAAACATAAACCAAACATTTTCACCCAACTTAAAACCACACTTCTTGGGCTGGAGAGATGGCTCAGCGGTTAAGAGCACTGGCTGCTTTTCCAGAGGTCATGAGTTCAATTCCCAGCAACCACATGGTGGCTCACAACCATCCATAATGAAATCTGGTGCCCTCTTCTGGCCTGCAGATATACCTGCAGACAGAACACTGTATACATAATAATTAAATCTTAAAAAAAAAAAAAAAACCACACTTCTTGCCAGGCGTAGTGGCACACGTTTTTAATCCCAGCACTCAGGAGGCAGAGGCAGGCTGATCTCTGTGAGTTCAAGACCAACCTGGTCTACAAAGTGATTCCAGGACAGCCAGGGATACATTGAGAAACCTTGTCTCGAAAAATCTTAAAACTTTTAAATTAAAATTAAGATTTAAATCTAAATTTTAAAAAATTCCACACTCCTAAAAGAAAACAGCTTACTCTAAAATGGTAGTCATAAAACAAATTTAAAGCTGATTTTGTACTTTAAAAAAACATCCAACAGTTAGAGAGATGGCTTAGTTATTAAGAGCACTGGTTGTTCTTCTAGAAGACCTGGGTTTGATTCCCAACACCCGCCTGCTGGCTCACAGCCGTCTGTAACTCAAGTTCCAGGAGGATCTGATATGGCCTCTGCAGGCACCGGGCTTGCACGTGGTACACAGACATACATGTAGGTAAAATTCTACCAATATACTAAAAACTACAGGATTCAACTTTTCAATGAGTAAACTATAGTCCTACAAAGCTAGTGAAGATGTTAGTGGAGGTGATGTCTGGCTTGCAGTGATTATACAGGGGTTTTAGTTTCACCTTGTTCTGTTTAATTCAGGGTTGTCTATTCTTTCTAAATTTTCTTCAATAAAGATGACTATTTTTTATTTTTGGTTTTTTGAGACAGGGTTTCTCTCTGTAGCCTTGGCTGTCCTGGAACTCAGCTGTATGTCAGAGCAGCTTCAAACTCACAGAGATCCACCTGTCTCAGCCTCCCAAGTGCTGGGATTAAAGGCATGGGCCACCACACCTAGCTTTGAATATTTTTTAATTTGCTATGTTACTATGTTATCATACAGAAAAGGGCACATACATGTGCCATGTGTGTGTGCCCATGCGGGCGTGCGTCCATGAATAAAAGGCAATATACCTTTCCTTATAAGACTGGGAAATGGAAACAACCCCACAACTCCAGCAATGCAGCCACTAGGCAAACCATGGTTCAAGGCTCTTCCAACCCATCAAGGCCCCACTCCCCAACCTGTGGATGGACACAAAAGCTCAAATGTTTTTTACATGAATGAAGGTTACAATTTTTTTTTTTTTTTGGTTTTTTCAAGACAGGGTTTCTCTGAATATCTCTGGCTGTCCTGGACTCGCTTTGTAGACCAGGCGGGCCTCGAACTCACAAAGATCCGCCTGCCTCTGCCTCCCAAGTGCTGGGATTAAAGGCGTGCACCACCACCGCCCGGCGAAGGTTACAATTTTAAAAAGAAGCCAGGCGTGGTGGTGCACACCTTTAATCCCAACACTAGGGAGGCAGAGGCAGGTGGATCTGTGAGTTCGAGGCTAGCCTGGTCTACAGAGTGAGTTCCAGGACAGTCAGAGATACACAGAGAAACCCTATCTTGGAAAAAACCAAAAAATAAAAAATTTCTACTTTCCCCAGAAGGGTAGGGTGCACCCATCCGCATATCTCTGCAATATGTCACTCTGAGGCACGCAAGTCTGAAACCAGTCATGGAATATGGTACAGCTAAAGCCACAGTAAAATCTTCAACATCCGGAAGACACAGATAACCAACACCCTTATTATTCAGAGTATGATTCACCAGCCCTACTTTTTAAGTCAGCACCACACTCTAATCATCTTGCTAAGTGATAGCCCCCAAATTATTTGAAAATATTATGAACTGAATCCTCTGTATCTTTTCTATAGAGGAAATATTTGATCATTATAAAACACACAAAATAGTCAAATTATACATGACATTAGATCCCAAAGGCAAGGAGAAATCCAATAAAAATTAAATAGTCATCTAATGATTCTTCAACCTGAAAATGGCGTGGAAAACCTAAAGCAAGCAAATACTATTTCCCCTAGATTCATGAAGTTGGAACTATGCTACCAGACATGAAGAAACCTTGGCTCACTGGATTCCTATTCATGATCATATTCTATCTTTGATCTTTGAAAAAAAAATATTTATTTTTACCATGTATATAAATGTTTGCCAACATGCATGTATGCTCCACATGCATGCCTGGTGCTTGCAGAGGTTAGAAGAGGGCGTTTGATCCCATGAAACTGGAATTACAGACTGTTGTTATCCTCCGTGTAGGTGCTGGGAATTGAACCCAGTTCCTCTGTAAGCGTGGTAGACACTCTTTAAGAGTAAGTCTCATATACAGTGCTGAAACACTATCTTGCTGAAGAAAGCCCAGCGGGGCAACTGAATTAATGAAACATACAAGTGTGCGTAACTACAGTTTAATTTCGCCACCAACTATCTTGATAACATCAGCAATGATATATCTTACTCATAGCCACAGAATAAATAACTCTATGTCTCCTACTAGGATAATTCATTCAGGTGATTGCTATCAAAGAAAATGATAGGCCATTTCTGATTGAGATTTATCTCTCTGAGGTACAATGTGTTTCTTACACATAAGGTTCTTGGTTCTCAGTGCCTTTTTATTAACCCCCATCAAGCCAAATACTGACTAAATAAACTTGATGTATCTTAGCTGAGCTTTTTTTTCCCCCCAAGACAAGGTTTCTCTATGTTTCTCCTGGCTGTTCTGGACTCACTTTGTACTCGAACTCACAGAGATCCGCCTGCCTCTGCCTGGGATTAAAGGTGTGTGTCAGCAACCCATCGAGTTTTTTTGTTTTATTTTGTTTTTTTAACAAAAACATTCGGTCTCACATGCTGCCAGTGTTGAAGTGGTCCCCATGTACAAGTAACCAACATTAGGTATAATAAAAGGAATAAAAGGGTCCGGAAGACAGGTAAGACTCTAGAATGTGGCTAACTAAGCAGTCTGGATTGGCAAAGGCAGCCTCCAGGACTTCCTCATAAGAATGTTACTGCATTTTGGATCTTGTAGCTTAGCGTCTCAACCAATAATGAGTCAGTGAATGGCTCAATAAAAAACACACTCTGAAAGAGAAGCGCAGAATTGCCTCCAATGTATGAGCTATTTCATCAATCAAAACAAAATAACCATTAACCCCTCCCCCACCCCTAAAAACACCCATTCCCTGCCTAGGTATACAGCACAACACTTAGCATGATAGAAGAGTAAAAGGAAGGCACTTAGGAGATGAAGAGAACATATGTTGACTGTCTTCTGTACAAGGTACCTTGCCTCCCAAGCACTAGCCAGCACTAGCCGGTCCCCCATTTTACACATCAGGAAACAGTGTCTCCAAAAAGTAAAATAACTTGCCTGAGGATACAGCTAGCAAGTTATCAGTTAGAACTCAGGTCTGTCTGATTTAACAGCTGCTGTATTCTGCCCAGGGTCACTGCTGCCTACAGTAAGTAGGAATTCAGCTCTAACTTCCACTTCAAATTTTAAAATACTAATTCTTACTATCTTTGGAGATAAAATCTTTTATTAGAAGAAAATTCTGAAAGTGAAATCCTGATCTTTCATCTAAAAAAATTATAGTAAAACAATCTTGATACTGGTCTTTTGTTTTGTTTTTTTTTTTCAAGACAGGGTTTCTCTGTGTAGCACTGGCTGTCCTGGACTTACCCTGTAGACCAGGCTGGCCTTGAACTCAAGGGTGCACACGTTTCTACCTCCCCAGAGTCTGGAATCTTTTACATGAACTCTGAAAAGTTTGGATTTCTAGCACAACTTGAAAATACTCACATGAACTACAACTAAAGATAAATAGTTATTTTTGGCCCCTTACCCTCTATTGCTGGATGACAAAAACACTAGAATCCAGGAAAAGATGAGTAAATCCAAAACTGTGAGGAAGGAAACCATGTCTACCCCAGCTGTGAAAAAAAATGAAAGGATCGATTTCCACATCAAACATTCAGTCATTCTATTTATACTCTTATTTGTGAGCAGACACCAGGCAACTATCAATGAACCCAAGGTGAAGTGTTCAAGTTCAAAACCTGGTCTTAGTTGTGAAAAGTAGACCTTTTCTTTTTAATTAGGAGATTAAAAAAAAAACTTTTCTGCCATAAAGAAAATCCATATAAATTTTCCTTTGGGGGGAAAAAAATCCTTGAATTTGAAAAAGTCGATCTTCTTTAACACCTTCGTCATTTTTAAATTCTAATTCCTTGTTACTATGAAAGCAATTATTTACCTACAAGGCATAAGAGTTCAAAGAGTTCACCAGAATTAACAACGCGGCTGGCCCGCGCGGGTCTCCACACATGTCAGTCTTCCACCAGGACACCTGGTACATGATATGCCATATTAAAGGGAACACGGTACCTTCGAAGAAGTCATTAAACAGAACCAGTAGAAGTGTGCCATGCCCACATCCTGAACAGTGCGCTTACTAAAAACAATTTTTAAGCCCTCTCAGTTCTTCCAACCAGAAAATGAAAATAGCCATGGTCCGCCCACAAAACGTCCTCTCTAGCCAGTGTCCAAATCGTGAGTGGATAAAGAGTTAAATTGATATAAACCGGGTCCATTATTCTCCAGGGGGGTGGAAAAAAAGATGAGAAGACGTTTCTGACGGCCCCACACGTGAGACAGCTTTAAGCTGTGAAGTGACTTCAACTGTGGCCCCCACACCGGGCCTCTTAAAAGGGTCCAGTGCCCACAAGCTTAACTTGTTTAATGACGCATTCACTCTCCAGCAAACCGAAATACAGGTAAGAAGCCCCCTACCTCGGAATACAAAGAAACCTTCCAGGCAGTTAAGCAGAACCCAGCGACTGGGTTGAAAGAAAGAAAGAAAGAAAGAAAAGAAAGCCATACCCATTCCCGACCGACTGCAATAGCTTCTCAAAGTCTCATTTAAATTAAAAAAGAAAAAACAAAAAAACCCAACAACTTTGGAGCAACGATTCAAAACTCCAGCCACCACCCCGCTCCCCGCTTCGCCTGGCTTCGGATGTCCTTCCGCGGCCACCGCGCGAGAGCCGGCGCCCACCTGTGGAGACGGCGGGGCAGGTGGGCAGCGCGCCCAGGGCCGGGGCCTTAGGGAGAAGGACAGCTCCGAGTCGCGCGCGTCCCGGGCCCTGGAGCCTCTGCCCGATTCGGCCGCGCTGGCCCCGGGGATATCTCGGGAGGCGGACGCCTGTGTGTGGCCGGCCGCGGCGGCTCCCACCGCCCAGCCTCCCGCCGCCGCCTCCCGCCGCTGCCGCTGCCGCCACCGCGGCCCGGCTCGGACGCCAGCCATGGGGACCGCGCGACTCTCCTCCGGCCGCGAGCCGGCCCCGTCCCCGCGCGGCACTCCCCTGGTTACTCACCCCGGGGCCAAGCGGCGATAGCAGCAGCGCCAGCAGGAGTAACAACCACCGGGCCGGCATGGCGGGGACGTGGCCCTGCCTCCGGGCCCCGCCGGCCGGTTCTGGGGGCGCCGCGGACCGAGGGCTGGACGGGGGCGCCGCGACGACAGCGCGGCACCGGCGGAGGATAGGTGGACACGGTGCTGACTGGGCGGCGGCGGCGACACCCCCATTCCCAGCCCTTTAAGTGCCTTGTGCCCCGGCTTCTTCCGGTCGGGGCGGGCTAAAGGGCGGGTCAGGGGGCGGGGCCTAAGGGGCGGGGCCCAGATGGGGAGAGGCCCGCGTTGGTTTGGAGGCGTGGTCAGTGCTGGAGGGCGGGGTTACGGAGAGGCCGAGGTGGAGCTGGCTTCTGGCGGCCTCCTGTCCTTGGGCGCTAGAAGCCGGAGACCAGGTCTAGTCTTTCGGCATTTGTGGGCACTGTGCTTTTGAATGGAGAAATTTGTCCGCAGGCCAAGGAAAAATGACATCTGCCACCCCACAGGAAGCCCCACTCTCCCGACGAAGGACCCGCTGCGCCAGGCTTGGTCTGGGAAAAGGGGATGCCCAAAATCTCTCCGGTCTCCCCGCGGCCAGCAACTACTTACTAGGGTTGCCTAGGCGACCTCGAGAGCAAGGGTTTCAGTGGCTGGCCCTGCCTCAGAGTTCACTGCGGAGGGTCTTCCAGCTGTGCCTCATCCAGCCCAAAGGCCCCTTTCTTGTCTTGCCTTGCCCTCAGGAATTCCCCCCAAGTCGTATCCAGCAGCCATCCGTTCGCTTCGAGATGAACCACGGCCAAGTCATTCACCAAAAATTATAAGAAGGAAATCATGTGCGCTCCTCGTGCCATACGTGTTACGTGACCTTTGTAGATGTGGCCTGGTAACGCCTAAGATGACATGTCTCACCACTCTTTGGAGGGAGTGGGTGGGCTGAGGACTCCAAGGTCTACTTAAGGGTTGTGGGTTATTAATCAGAATTAATGAGCCCAACATCTTGTTTGGTCACTGGGTCCCAAGGTGACCTCCTCTGAGCTGGAAGAGGGAGAGGAGAACTTGTTTCTAACAGAAAGACTAAACATTCAGTGGACAGGCAAAGTGTACCTTACTTATTATTCTAGTAGAAAAGGGGGTTTTGGCGGGGGGGGGGGGGGTGTAGCTCTTGCAAAGCGTCCATGAAGCACTGGGCTGCATCTCCAGCACTCCAAAAACTGGATGTGTTGGCCCACACCTGTAATCCCAGCACTCTGGAGGCAGAGGCAGGAGGATCAGAAGTCCACAGTAATCCTTAGCTACCTAGTGAGTCTAATAGGTTACTGTGGGGCCGTAGAGGGAGGGAAGTGGGGGTAAATTCTCTAATGTTTTTCCTGGCTTGCTCCTTCTACAGCCTGCAGTATATTTCAGGTTTTTGAAGAGAAAAAGTAATCCTAGAAAAAACAGTAAAGAAGTAGTGTGTGGAGGTGGGGGGTTGGGCTAAGTGTCCAGTCTGTGTGTGCTTTGAGTCAACTCAGTCCAACTATAACAGACAGAACTGTCCCTAGAAAAACCAAATCATAGGCGAGAGTTCCTGTTTCTACCTCCGGCCACCCCCACCTGGGGCAACTGGAATCATGGTGCCGAATCTAGCACCAGCTTGAGAAGGGTTCGGAATTTTGGCAGTTTTGAAAGCAGCAGACACAATCTAAAGTGTCACCCACATCTCAATGCAAGTAAGTTTGGGGTTTGCAGAGGGCACGGAGCACCAGAATCGCCAGCACTCCTAAACATGGTGGCCCTGGAGGTTATGGAGCTCCTAGAGCCCCAAATCAGGGAGGAACACTCCAACGATTGGTTAGATGGCAGCAGGACCTGTAAGACCATATGCTTGGGTTTTCAAATAGAGGGGCTTGGAGCTGGTGGGGTGACTCACACTCAGCGGACAGAGATGCTTGTTTACTATTAGTATAAGGAGAGGCAAACCTCCTGGAAGTTGTCCCCTGACCTCCACATGCACACTGGGGCACATGCAAACCCACACTCATACTCACACATCACATAGCAATAAACTTTTGCTTTTAAGTTTTGTTTGTTTGTTTTTGAGACAGGCTTTTTTTGTGAAGCCCTGGCCACCCTGGAACTCACTCTGTAATCCAGGCTGCCCACCTGCCTCTGCCTCCCGAGTGCTGGGATTAAAGGTGTGTGCCACCATGCCCAGCTTTTTAAAGTTTTTTTTTTTTTTTAAGTTTTGATTGAAAGGCCTGCTTTGGGGCTGGAGAGATGGCTTAGCAGTTAAACAATTGACATGTCATCTTAAGCATTACCGGGCCACATCTACAATTGCTTATCCAAGTTCAATTCCCATCACCCATGTCAGGTAGCTCCAGGAGCATCTAACACCCCCTAGCCTCTGGGAACATCTGCCTTCATCCATGTATGTATGTACACACAGGGACACACATATAAATTAAAAAACAAAATTTTAAAATCTACTTTCCTATTTCTTGTCCTGCATATTTCCTCCAACATAGCAAATCTAGAGGTAGAGCTGGGAATGATGGAGCAGAAGTGTTGTGCCAGAGGGAGAGACAAGAGGGTTAATGGTTCAAGGCCAACTTCAACTACACGGTGCGTGGTTGTTCAAGGCCAGCCTGGGTTACATGAGACACTACCTCAAAACACAAAGGGGGAAAAAGGTCTAAGAGGGAAGCTTGCTGTACTGGAACTCTTTGACAATTCAAAATGTCACGGTGACCCTGTAGAGGTAGCAGATGGAGCACAAAGAGGAACGGTGGCCTCAATCTGATTCATAAATCAGTCTTAAAGATTCCGAAGCAAACAGAAGCCTTGCAAGGAACGTGAGCCAGGTAGGAATATTTACCCTGTAGTGAGCTGATAAAATCCCATGGCTTTAACTGCCCTGCCACATGTTCTCGAAACTTCCTCTGTGCCACCAAATTGTTCTTGGGCTTACCTAGCCTGAGTGCTTGTGCACTTCTCCCCTTGATTGGCAAGTCAGACAGACAAAGTGCTGGTGTTTCATGTATGGTCCAGTTACCATAATCTTGCTCCGTGGTCACATGTAACCTAAAACAACTTTTTACTGCTGTTGCTGCTGCTTCCTCCTCCTCCTCCTTTAAATAAGAGTTTTAAAAGCTGGTACACACTTTAAATCCCAGCATGGTCCCACGAGGATCTCTGTGAGTTTGAGGCCATCGTGGTCTACAAAGTGAGTCCAGTACAGCCAATACTGTTACATAGAGAAACCTTATCTCTAAAAACTAAAAAAAAAAAAACCAAGGGTTTAAAAAACATTTATTTTTATGTGCATTGGTGGTTTGCCTGCATGCATGCCTGTGTGAGGGTGCCAGATCTCCTGGAACTGGAGTTACAGACAGTTGTGAGTTGCCATGTGGGTGCTGGGAACTGAACCTGAGTCCTCTGGAAAAGCAGTCAGTGCCCTTAACCTCTAAGCCATCTCTCCAGCTCCCCTGAAACAATGTTTACTTATGTTAAAGCAAAAGCTGGCCCCACTGATTAAATATAAGAACAGAAATATTTTAGGGCTTCTCTGAAATAGACCTGCCCATATAAAGTCCTGAAAATAGACAGTAAACAAATCGTTTGGAAGTCTCATGACATAACTCCCGTTTTAAACGGTCAAGATGAGGTGGCTCAGAAGGGAAAGGGGCTTGCTGTCAAGATGACCACCTGAGTTCAATCCACAGAATCCACATGGTGGGAAGCAAAAACTGACTCCAAAATGTTGTCCTCTGACCTTGATATGCACACTGTGATACGCATGCCCACACAAGTACACGCACACACAACTAAACATAGTTTAAAAAGCAAAGATCAAGGTTATAATCTTTTTTTGTTTTGTTTTGTTTTTTTGAGACAGGGTTTCTCTGTGTAGCCCTGGCTGTCCTAGACTCATTCTGTACACTAGGCTGGCCTTGAACTCAGATCTGTCTCCTGAGTGTGGGGATTAAGGGCATGCGCCACCATGCCCACAAAGTTATAATCTTAAAGCAAAAATAGGCCACCACAGAAAAATACACCACACACACACACACACACACACACACATACATACATACATATACACACACACATAAATACATACATACACACACGCATACATACACACACATGCATACACGCATACACGGATACATACATGCACACACACGCATACATACACGAATACAAGCATACATACACGGATACATACATACACACACACACACACACACCTAAACACATATACACACACATTAGACTCAACAAAGACTGACAGAAGACTTAGGTATGTCTAGGGAGGTGAAAGTGAATTAGCCAACTCTTACTTTTATTTTTCTTGAAGAGCTTCTAAAAAAACATATTTCCAATACCTTTCTTGATTCAGCATATGTAGGGCAGAGTCTAGAAATTTGTATATTTTACACTTTCCACAGGTGTGTGGAGGTAGCAGTGGTCAGGCCTGCTCACTGCAGTTAGCCCGTGGTGTTAAAAACAGATTGGCAAACCGGGCGTAGTGGCGCACGCCTTTAATCCCAGCACTTGGGAGGCAGAGGCAGGCGGATCTCTGTGTGTTCAAGTTCGAGGCCAGCCTGGTCTACAGAGTGAGTCCAGGACAGCCAGGGCTGTTATACTGAGAAACCCTGTCTCGAAAA
Organism: Lophiomys imhausi; assembly: GCA_907164525.1. Classification (NCBI taxonomy): domain Eukaryota; kingdom Metazoa; phylum Chordata; class Mammalia; order Rodentia; family Muridae; genus Lophiomys; species Lophiomys imhausi. The sequence continues at coordinate 138,897 of CAJQZJ010033585.1, read as the reverse complement.
ACCAAACAAAAAAGCAGATTGGCAGGGAATCCCTCAGTGTTTGTTTTAGGAAATGCTGCCCTCTAGTGGAAGAAGTTATGAGCTAGACTTGGAAGCTTTGGTTTGGTTTGATTTGGTTTGTAATTGTTTGTTTGTTTGGTTTTTGTTTTTTTCTTTCTTTCTTTCTTTTTCTTTCTTTCTTTCTTTCTTTCTTTCTTTCTTTCTTTCTTTCTTTCTTTCTTTCTTTCTTTCTTTCTTTTTTTTTGTTTTGTTTTTTAGATTTTTTTGAGACTTGGTTTCTTTGTGTAGCCTTGGCTGTCTGGAACTCACTCTGTAGACCAGGCTGACCTCCGACTCAAAGGTGTGTGCCGCTGCCGCCGCCATCTAGTGACTTAGAGGTTTTTAATCTCATTTACAACTTTCATTTTATGATTGTCAAGTTGATTTGCACACAGCTGGTAAGCAAGATAATAGTTACTTAAAATTTTTAAGTTATATTTGCTTATTGTGGGGGGGGGAACACTTGTGTGTGGAGGTCAGATAACAAGTTTCAGGAGTTGGTTCTTTCTACCCACAATGTGGGTCTCAGGGATCCTCAGGTGTGGCTGCAATCACCTTTAGCTGCTGAATAATCTTGAAAAAGGGTATCTTCCCAGCACTTGGGAGGCAGAGGCAGGTGGATCTTTGTGAGTTCGAGGCCAGCCTGTTCTACAAAGTGAGTCCAAGACAGCCAGGACTACACAGAGAAACCCTGTCTCAAAAACCCCCCAAAAAAAAAGAAAAAGAAAGAAAAAGAGTATCTTTCAGAAACAACTTATAAAGGGAAGTCATTTTGAAAGTGCACATCTTTTTATCAGAATAAACCACATATTATTATTATTATTATTTTGGGTTTCTCTGTGTAGCCCTGACTGTCCTAGACTCACTCCGTAGACCAGGCTGGCCTTGAACTCACAAGAGATCCGCCTGCTTCTGCCTCCCAAGTGCTGAGATTAAAGGCATGCACCACTATGCTTGGCCAAATCGTTTTTAAAAAACTGTTGTTTGGACAAACTTGAATTCACAATGCATGTGGGGGTAGTTATGAGTCAAATCAAATGATGTAAAGAGCCTAATATAAGGTTTAAGGAAAACTTAAAAGCTGCTGTTCCTGGATGTGGTTTGGTCTGTTGGCTCTTCTTGTAAGATAACAGGGTTAAAAGGGTTCTGGCCCCTGTTCTAAGCACATCTACTTACCACAAACGATATCCAGTAGCCAGTACTGTCACTGTTGCATGCACTTCCTTAGATGGCAAAAGCCTGCTCTCCTTCCTGGTCATTCCTTCCCACTTTCCCTCCCTGCCCCCTCTTCTCTCTGTGGTGGGGACCAATCCCTGAACCTCGAGCATGCTAGGCAAGTACTCTACCACTGAGCTTCATACCTCGGGGCACAAAAGTGCTTATGTCAGCTGGGCGGTGGTGGCGCACGCCTTTAATCCCAGCACTTGGGAGGCAGAGGCAGGCGGATCTTTGTGAGTTCGAGGCCAGCCTGGTCTACAAAGTGAGTCCAGGACAGCCAAGGATACACAGAGAAACCCTGTCTCGAAAAAAACCAAAAAAAAAAAAAAAAGTGCTTATGTCTCATCAGTGCTGCTGCTACGGAGGATTGTTGGCTGATCTTTGGAAATGTGCAAACATCTTCCTTTAAGGTCATCTTGTGCAACAGCTCTATCAGTTAGGTATTAATTAGGCCCATTGTATAGAGGATACATTAAGCCTGGGCATGGTGGCACATGCCTGTAATCTAGTCATTTGTGTGGCTGAGGCAGGAGGACTGCTGAGAGTTTGCAGTAAACCTTGACTAGATAGATAAATTTAAGGTCAGCCTAGGCCACCGAGTAAAACCCTGTCTCAAAGACAAGCAAGTGCCAGAAGATACACTAAAATCTAGAAAGGCAAATAGCCCAGTAAGTAATACAATGAGAAAGAAGTAAAACCCAGTGAGAGCCCACAAATCAGTGAGGTGTGGTGCCTCTTACCTATAAACCCCAGCACTTAGGGAGGCAGAGACAGGGAGATATGGATTCCAAGCTTCCTCAACCACACTGCAAGTTAGAGGCCAGTTTGGGCTGTATGAAACCCTACTTCAAAAACAAAACAAACAAGCTAGAACAGTGGCCTAGGCCTTTAACACCAGCATTCGAGAGTCAGAGACAAGAGGATGGCTGTGAGTTCAAGGCCAGTGTGGTCTACATAATGAGTTCCAGAACAGCCAGAACTACATCATGAAACCTGTCCTAAAAAGAAGAATTAACCAACCAAACAAAACCTAAAATCAAACAAGAACCCAGAGCTCTATTTAATTTCTGAGCTTTGTTTAGTTATGATGGAAGCTATGGGTAGCTCCACCCTTACCTGGTAGCTACTTTTTTTTTTTTTAAAAATCTGTTTATTGATGAGTGTGTGTGTGCGCATGCCTCTTGTGGAGGTCAGAGGACACCTGGCAGGGGTCAGTTCCCTCCTTCCACCTTGTGGGTTCTGGGAATTGAACCTGATGGCAAGCACCTTTGCCTGCTGAGCCACCTCCTTGCTGGTCTCTGGTTGTTACTCTTGGCCCTTGCCCATAGTATTATGACAATGCCTTGTTATGTGTGCTGCAATTGTAGCTAGAAGACTGTGGCCCAAGCTGGCAGTTCCTGGAATATTAACTTTTTAATTCCCTCTATATTTGAAGGGATTGGCTTTAGAAGCCCCTACATCTAGACACCAAAATTCCATCCAAATCCCTCATATATTAATAAAATGGCATCACAGCCGGGCGGTGGTGGCGCACGCCTTTAATCCCAGCACTTGGGAGGCAGAGGCAGGCGGATCTTTGCGAGTTCAAGGCCAGCCTGGTCTACAAAGCGATTCCAGGACAGCCAGAGCTGTTAAACAGAGAAACCCTGTCTCGAAAAACCAAAAAAAAAAAAAAAATAAATAAAAATAAAATGGCATCACTTTTGCATGTGTCTACGCGTAGCCTTCTGATATCCTCTTGTATGCTTAAAGACCTAGGTTATCCCTGGATACTATGATACCTAGTGCATAGGATGGGGCATTGTTGGGGAAGAATTATGAGGAACAAAATTAGCCTGTATGCATTCAACATAGCTGCATTTTTAAAAACACAAATAATTTTGATCTGCGGTTGATTGAATCCAGATATGAAGCCCACTGATCCTGAAGGCAAACTACACTAAAGACAGCTATATAGTTTGCACGAGCATGTGCTTACTATGAGCCTTGTCTGAAACCACAGGCAAAGTCTGACCATCTCCTCTTGGAGTTGTGTGAAAGAATGCAAAAAGTTGACAACCAGCTGGCTGAGGATGTCAGTCTGAAAGACCCGCCGGGGGAGGGAAGTACCTCCCCCGACACTCAGGATATCACGGCCGCCCCAAAACTCGCAAGAGACCATCTTGATGCAATCACAAGAGGTTTATTTCGGGGGAAAAAGGGGGAAAAGGGGGGGGCTCAGTGCACTGAGGGACGCCACTCGTATCCCACGCAGGGCTAGGAGTCACGACCCCCACGCAGGGCTAGAGTAGAATATTTAATAGGGGAGCACCACAGATTAAGGGGCGGGGGGAAATTACAGGTGGGAAGTACCAGCCCAGCCCATCGTTTACCACAACCCAAGGGGGAGGGGAAATACAGCTGGAATGTACCAGCCCATTAGTTAGTCAGCGGGAAACATCCTACATCTGTTTGTCTCAGGAATGAATCTAATCTTGTGGTCAGCCAGTTCCTGAAGCCCTGGGGGCCCGTGGCCCAATTGACCTTCATTCTTGGTTTCAACCTGTTTATGGTCAGCTAAGTTCCGGGAATCTCCTGGTGGCTGGCCTGGCTCTACTGCCGACTTAGGGGGTCTTTTAATAATTTTCATTCCCTTCAAGTCGACCCCAGATTTCTCTAGGACGACTGGCATTAGCTCAGACTAATCCTAACTGGTTATTGGCTCTCTTGCTTCTGAGCTGTTGTGTTCCACACCCACTGTGCCAAGGCTATGACATCACGGGAGAGTATTATAACCTATTAGTGACCTCAGGTCCAATGCAGTTCCGGTGTGGATATGACCATCCTTGCAAAACAGCTCCATTTCCTCTCTGCCCAATCCTCCTAATCCCCTATGTGGCCTAATTCCATAGAACTCTTTGGAAACTTCCCTTGGATGGTTTATGAATATCCTTCCTCTAGTAAAATCTCTGAGGAGGTCTGGTTTCATCCTGTTTTCCTTGGGCCACTGTCTCATTCTGGGCTGTGCAAAAGTTCTTGAACACATCCTCCTCAGATATGGTCATTTCCTGGCTTTTCCTTCAGACTCCTTGCTCTTTTCTTTCCTATGATACTGTAGGCACCCACACACATGTGGCACCTTCATGCCCCACAGGCACATCACATAGAAAAAATAATAAAGCTTTTTGTTTTTCGAGACAGAGTTTCTCTGTGTAGCCCTGACTGTCCTGGACTCTTTTGTAGACCAGACTGGCCTTGAACTCACAGTCATACACCTGCCTCTGCCTCCTGAGTGCTAGGATTAAAGGTGTGTGTCACCACGCCCGGCCTATGATAAAGCTTTTTAAAAATAATTAAACCTTAGTTCACTGTTATTATTTTAGACAGTCTCTAGCTTAGGCTGGCCTCAAAGTGCATCTGTAGCAAAGGATGGTCTTGAACTTCTGATCCTCTTGGGATTGCAGGTTTGCACCTCCTCAGCGAGTTTGTGAGATGTTAGGGATGGAACCCAGGATTTTGTGTCATTCATAATTTCTCCAAAGTGGAAGCAATCCAAATGTTCACCACCCATGGATAAGCAAAAGCTGGCATAGGGCTGAGGAGATGGCTTGGTGGGTAAAGGGCTTGCTGCACACATTTGAGGACCTGAGTTCAGATCCCCAGACCTATGTGAAGCTGGTTATTATGTTATCCATCTATAATCCAATACTTCTATAAGATGGGAGGCTGAGGCAAGAGAATCCTCAGAAGCTCATGGGCTAGCTAGACTGTCATACAAAGCAGCAAACAAGAGACTGTATCTTGCCGGGTGGTGACAGCACATGCCTTTACTCTTAGCACTTTGGAGGAAGAGGGAGGCAAATTTTTGAGTTTGAGGCCAGCCTGGTCACAGACCAAGTTTCAGGACAGCCAAAACTACACAGAGAAACTCTGTCTCAAAAAAAAGAAAGAAAGAAAGAAGAAAGAGGAGGCTGGAGAGATGGCTCAGCGGTTAAGAGCACTGACTGCTACTCCAAAGGACCAGGGTTCAAATCCCAGCACCAACATGGCAGTTCACAGCTATCTGAAATGGCCAGGCACACACGCTGTTAATCCCAGCACTCGGGAGGCAGAGGCAGGTGGATTTCTGTGAGTTTAAGGCCAGCCTGGTCTACAGAGTGAGTCCAGGCCAGTCAAGGATACACAGAGAAACCCTGTCTCCAAAAACCTAAAGAGAGAGAAAAAAAAAGAGAGAGAGAGCTTGTCTTAAACAAGGTGGAAGGTGAGGAATGAGATCTGAAGTTGTTCTCTCATCTGTGTGTCAAGACATGAACACCTATGCACATGCTCTCTCTCCTTCCTGCCTTCCCTATACCACCCCCTCACACACACAAATAAAAGCAAAAAAATGGCATACTATTCGGCAACCCAAGCAGATGAAGAGTAGTAGAAGATCTTAATCTTGAAAATGTTGAGTAAAAGTCATAAAGGTTCACATCGTTTTCATCCCATTCACATAAAGGGCTCAAGTGGGTAGAACCAGAAAGTGGGTTAGTGGTTGCTGAGGGCCGGAGGAGAGGATGAGGACATTGGGAAGTAATGATCAGGCCATAGGTTTTCTTTCTGGGCTAATAAAAACATTCTAAAGTTAATAGTGGTAGGGATGCCCAACTTTGTTAATATAGCAAAACCATTGAAATACTCTAAATGGGTAGGTTGTATGTGATGTGTAAGCTGTTTTTCAGTAAAACTATTAAAAAACTGTAAATGCTCTACATATACCAGTTAAAAGGTAGACTGGGGAGCTGGAGAGGAGGCTCAATGGTTAACAGAAATTGCTGCTCATCTAGAGGACCTGGGTTCAATTCTCAGCACCCACATGGCAGCTAACAACTGTCTGTAAACTCCAGTCCCACGGATCCACACTTCTGGCCTCCGTGGGCACGACACACAGGTGGTACACAGACACACACATGCAGCCAAAATAACCATACACATAAAAGAAATCATTTTTAAATTTTAAAATTTCAAAACCTCAAGGCTCAATTGTAAGATGTTTACAAGAAATAAATCCAAATGTAAGTATGGAGGGGGGCTAAAAGTCAAAAGACAGGGCTGGAGAGGTGGCTCAGAGGTTAAGAGCACTGGCTGTTCTTCCAAAGGTCCTGAGTTCAATTCCCAGCAACCACATGGTGGCTCACAGCCATCTACATTGATATCTGCTGCCTGGGCATATATGTAGAGCAAATACTGTATACATAATAAATAAATAAATAAATAAATGTTTAAAAAAAAAAGTCAAAAGACAGAGAAAGACAAGATCTTACAAAAGTTACCCTGGGGACCGTAGTTCAGGCATGGCGGCACAGGCTGCAATCCTAGCCCTAGAGAAGCTAAGGCAGGAGGTCAAATGGGCTACATGGTGAAGTGGAGATTGGCCTGAGTTTATCCGTGGGGTGGGGGGACTTGGAAGATCCTGCTGATGTCAGACAAGCTAGTGCTGAAATAAGGACCATTACCAGAAATAAAGAGGTACATTTCTCAAGGATGAAATACCCCACTTATGAATGAAACATAACAATCCTAAATGTGGAAGGACCTTAAAGTTGAGTTTGAAAACGACATCAAGCCCAACACAACTGATGGGCAACAACAAAACCAAATGCACATTAGATTTCAACATTTTCTCATTTGCTGATAGAAGAGAAACCAGAGTTAGAAGACAAGGGTTTTCAGTCTCTGCCCTATCAACATTTAGGGGCCGGGTTTGTTTAATTTTTTTTTCTTTTTTAGAATTTATTTATGTGTATGAGTGTTCTATCTGCATGAACACCTGCAGCCAGAAGAGGGCATCAGATACCATTGTGGATGGTTGTGAGCCACCATGTGGTTGCTGGAAATTGTACTCAGAACCTCTGGAAAAGCAAACAGTGCTTTTAACTGCTGAGCCACCTCTCCAGCCCTCTTTCATTTTCTTTTTCATTGGTCAGGTAACCTTGGGCTGCAGAGGTGCACCGTGGATGTTCAGCGTTCCCTCTGCTCTGTACCTGCACACATTTCCTAGGGATGCTACAATAAAGCACTCAAGACCAGACACTTTAAGATAACAGCAAGATGCCTCAGTGGGGAGAGGTGCTTGCCCCACAAGCCTGATGAGCTCAGTTTGATCCCTGGAACCCATATGTCTTAGTTTCTGTTCTGTTGCTATGAAGAGACACCATGACCAAGGCAACTCTTATAAAATAAAGCATTTAATTAGGGCTTGCTTACAGTTTTAGAGGGTTATTAGTCCATGACCACCATGGTAGGAAGCAGACAGGCATGGTGCTGGGGCAGAAGCTGAGAAGCTTTACATCCTAATTCTCAGGCAGCAGGGAGAGAGTGGGGAAGGAGGGAGAGAGAGAGTGTGTGTGTGAGTACCTAGTTTGGCCTTTTGAAACCTCAAAGCCCACCCCCAGTGAGTGACACACCTCTTTTAACAAGGCCACACCTCCAAAACCTTTCCAAACAGTTCCACTAAATGGGAACCAAGCATTCAAATATATGAGCCTATTCCCCCACCAACCCCGCAAGACAGGGTTTCTCTGTGTACCTCAAGCCCTGGCTCCTGGCTGTCCTGGACTCATTTTGTAGACCAGGCTGGCCTCCAACTCATATAGAGATCCCCCTGCCTCTGCCTCCCAAGTGCTGGGATTAAAGGTGAGCACCACCGTGCCTGGTAAAGGCCATCTTCTTGTGTGACTCTAGGTCCAAGTTTCTCTCTTCTTACCAGAATAGTGCCATACTAGATTAGGGGCCATTCTAGTATCACTTGATGGTATCTATAAAGACCCTATTTCCAAATAAGGTCACATTCACAGGCTATGGGAGTTAAGACAGTTCTCTTTTTGGGTGGTGGCGGCGGCAGCACCATACACCTTTAATCCCTGCGCTCAGGAATGAGAGGCAGGCACACCTTTCTGTGAGTTTGAGGCCAGCCTTGTCTACAAAGTGAGTCCAGGGCAGCCAGGGCTACACAGAGAAACCCTGTTTCAGCCAGGCGTGATGGCATACACCTTTAAGCCAAGCACTTGGGAAGCAGAGGCAAGTGGATCTCTGTTTGAGGTCAGACTGGTCTACAAAGTGAGTCCAGGACAGTCAGAGCTACACAGAGAGATCCTGTCTGGAAAACAAAACCACACAAAACATACAAACAGATCAAAGAAAAATCTTGTCTCAAAAATAAACAAAATGAAAAAGAAACTAGAAGAGCCAGCAGCGGTGGTACATACCTATAATTCTAATTCTTGACTTAAGGAGTTGAAAAATGAAGACAATAAAAAACAGAGAATATAAGCCGGGCGGTGGTGGCACACGCCTTTAATCCCAGCACTTGGGAGGCAGAGGCAGGCGGATCTTTGTGAGTTCGAGGCCAGCCTGGTCTACAAAGCGAGTCCAGGACAGCCAGAGATATTCAGAGAAACCCTGTCTCGAAAAACCAAAAAAAAAACAAAAAACAAAAAACAAAAAACAAAAAAAAACAGAGAATATCAATAAAGCCAAAAATGATAAATCTCCTTGGAGGAAGTGGAGCACACTCCTGATTCCCAGCCCTTGGGAGGGTGAGGCAAGATTATGAATTCAAGGCCAGATTGGGCTATCATCAGAGCAAGACATTTTCTGAAAAAGGGGGGGGGGAAGTGGGCAAGATGACTCAGCTGGTGAAGACCTGTAGAAAGGTCCAAGCATCACAGCTATCAAAAGACTATTGCATTTTGTCAAGTAGCATTTGATTGTATAGACAATACAATTTGTTTATATTTATCCATTAAAGAGTCTTTGCATATTCCCAGTTGTGGCTTTTTTTTTTTTAAGATTTATTTATTATATAAACAATGTTTTGTATGCATGTATGCCTGCACTCCAGAAGAGGGCATCAGATCTCATTACAGATGGTTATAAGCCACTATGTGGTTGCTGGGAATTGAACTCAAGACCTCTGGAAGAGCAACCAGTGCTCTTAACCTCTGAGATATCTCGCCGGCCCTCCCCCCTCCCCGTTGTGGCTTTTGAGTAACGTTGCTATTTACAATTATGTATGAGAATTTATTTTATTTTTTATTTAAAATTCTTTTTTAAATTTTACATTCCAATTCCCATCCACCTCCCTCTCCTATGTATAAGATTTTTTGTGCACAGAAGTTTTAATTTCTCTTGAGTAAATTCCCAGGGACTAATACATCACGTGGCGCGAGAATGTTTACAAGAAATTATCCAAATCCTTTTCTGTACTCCCAAACTTAATGGAAGCTTGCATCCTCACCAGCTTTGGTAATAACACGCATCCTTCCAATCAAGAGCACAACATACATAATAAATAATTTAAACTGGGCGTTTAAACCTCTCAAGAATTTACAGTCATCAAACCAGGATGTGGGAGGATAATCCAGAATTGAGGACCAGAAAGGCTAATGACCAATGCATCACAAAATCAGGATTCGTTCGTAGACTCAGTCTAAGCGCCTTTGAATCCAGCGGCACTTCGGCTCATTTTCCCACCCTCAGCCTGGCTGCTGGGGCAGACTACCTCACATGCGTCACGTTTTCACTTGGCTGGTTCAGCTGTTAAGGGTCGCGCTAATTGCAGACCCCCAACAGAGTTGTTTAAAAAAAAAAAAAAAAAAAGAAAAACCGGAAGAATCGAGTAACCCGCCACTGGCAAAGAGCTGGTTTCTTCCCAGCTCTATGGTCTGAGGACCTCTCTACACGCTGGAGGACTCAGAAAACATGACCAATGAGCCGCTCGCTCTTGTGCACGTGTCAAGAGGATTGGCTTTCTATTGGTCAGAATTACAAAAGCCCGCCTAACAACTTCCGGAAGCCTCCTTTAAGTCTAGGCCACCCGCAGGTCTCTGCCTCTTAGCGACTGGGAGGACGGTAGGTTATTGTGTTCTTTGTGTGGGCAAACGGCTGCACCGTTCGCGGGTGGGCGGCCGGCGGTGATGACACTCCTTACAAAGCACGCGTTAGACTGCTGATCCGGGTGATGCGAATCGGAGTCTGAGCCGACTGCGGCGGCCGCGGGAGGTGGCGGCCTCAGCCAACTTCTATCCCCTCACCCTTCGCCTCTCTTTCAGATCCGTCCCGCAGAGGACAGCCGACAGCGTGGATTTCTCCAGCCTTTCCCCCAAGCCTCTGAATAAAGTGTTCTAGCAACAGCGTTGGTGTCCGTGTGTGTCACTGTCCCCGACGCGCTGCCTTTGAGCCCCCGGCGCATCTTCTCGTGGTGCCGGGGGTTAAGCTGCGGCGCCATAGCAGTTGCTGGCGCATAACTGGGGCCGCCTGCCCGTTGCGGGCCGCCCTTTTAACCGCCAGCTACAGGCCGAGGCCTGGGTTTGCGAATAACCGTGGCCCGAGGGCTCCTTGTTCAAGTAGGTCCTGTCCTTTGCCCTAACCCCATGTGGGTGATAAATAAGATGTGTCGGCCTGCGGTGGATGGTAGGGAAGAGAGACTCGAAGTCGGCCCTGGAGGTGTATGGACGAATTGTACACGGGTGTTGGAAGCGACTGAAACCTTAGGGGCGGGGTGGGTAATCAGGTGAGGCCTCCGGGGGACTCAAAGCCACTAGGGATCATAGTGCCGGACTACCATATTTGCCAGAGGTTTAGGTCTCTGCTGGGTCTGGTCAAACTAGCACTAACCTATAAATGTATTAAGCAAAGTTGTGTTTGAATAACTGAGGACAATCACCTAGTAAAACTGGCTTAATAAACCGGGCGTGGTGGCGCACGCCTTTAATCCCAGCTCTTGGGGAGACAGGTGGATCTCTGAGTTTGAGGCCAGCCTGGTCTACAGAGTCCAGGCAGCCAGGGCTACACAGAGAAGCCCTGTCTCGAAAAACCAAAAAACTGGCTTAATGTTCCCAACATTAGCAAGGAGATAGCACTGGAGCAAAGCTGCTTAGTTGGGAATCTTGACAAGCAGAAGCCTAAAGCTTTAGGCAAACTGAATTATCAGCTTACTAGGCAGCAGGGGGTTAGACCGCATCCGTGGCTAAACACAGGAACTTCTCAGTTGAGGAAGCCTTAGACTTGGATTGAACAAAGGAAGCTTTAAGGGGAGCAGATCCCAGGCCAGTTTTTTTTTTTTTCAGTTTTTCTAGAAAACAAGATTCCTCTCTCCACCTTTGTCCCGCCCATCTCCACAAAGTAAGGCGATAATGGATTTCTTCAGTTGCTGGAGGGTAGGAAGGGTGGCTGAAAATAGCCTGCTGACGGTCTGGGTGCTCTGCACTCGCTATTTGGTGTGTGGGGGGGCTTCTCTAAGAAAACATGCTTGTCTGTTTGACATGAGATATTTATTTTGTGAAACAATGCAAGCGATTGTAGTCCCCACATATTTTGGGCCCGACAGGGTACAGTGGTGGGATCTCAACACTAGTCTTCAGTTACCACAAAGTCAGCAAACTCTGACAGGCAGAAGGGCTTACACATGAGAAATTAGCGGTACACTGACTGGAATGGTCAAATCTGTCGTGTTTTAATGGGATGATTAAAGGCTCATATACTTTTTCAATATATTAATTTCTTTTAAAGTCATCTTCAGGCAAGGTGCTGTTTAAAAAAAGAACTATGAGCTTTGTCCACAGATATTAAATTATCAGAAATTACCCAAGGTAATTTTGACATTGGATGCAGTTTAAACAAAAAATTTGTATTAGGTCTTCTCAAAGCAAATTATACAATTAGAGCCCCCAAATTTGTAAACTAATAAGATTCTGACACAAATGCACAAACTTAAGTTGGCAACATTAAAGAAAGGTCACAGTGTATGTGGAGACGTAGTGCCTCACGCTGAGGAGAAATTAAAGAACAGTCCGTTTGGCCATCAAAGAAGGGGACTGCCCACAAACCTCCCAAACCAGTTAGATAAGCAAGGCCCTCCCATCCTATGTGAGGCTTCCTAGAGCACACAGAAAACACCTTGGCTCCAGCTTTCTGGCCCCATCCCATCAGTACCAGGGAGTGTGTAGTGTTTGTCACAAACGCTCATGTCTCTGGAAAATAATCAGGATTCGTTAGAAGCAAGATGATTGTACCTCATTTGGGATGGTTTGATCTCATGGCTTTGCCTGATGTTCACATGAAACCCACTGTCCCCACCCCAGGTGAATGTGTGGGTCTGTATGTTTTATGGCTACTTGCTTCCAAAATGCACAATTTAATATGAAAAAAAAAAGTTGTTATGCCTATTTTACCACCGATGAAATGGCTCACAATAACCACACTCCACACAAGTTACCACAGTGACATTTTCCAAGTGCGGAGGGCTGCAATCATGCGTACAAAGTGTAGAGTGGAAAAATGTTCCGCTGTGCACCAGCTGACTGAGGAAAAGCTTTGGAGGAGTCAAGAGGCAAGGGGAAGCCTTCCAGCCGCTCAGCTTTGCTCCGGATGTGCTCATTTGCTGCCACAAAGCCTGGTAGACTTTTTTTTTAAAGCCATGGTGTGTGAGTCAGCTGTAATTTCTGGCTCTACCATGATGGTTCTTCCAGTCTCCTTTGCCAGTCAAAGCTTTGCAACAGACAAACCAGATAGCAGTCACTGGATGCAGTGGAGTGGGCACCAGCAGGCAGAGGGTAGACGCAGTCCTTTAACAGACAGTGGCTGTGGCACCAGTAAAGCTAGCCCACAGCACAGATGGCAGCCACGAAGCCCACACCCTGAGCTAGGTCTCGTAATACTGGGATGTCCCACCTTCACAGCTGGTCAGAGGACTCCACAGGTGGCTCTTTCAGGAGGCAGGAAGAGGAGCGAGGGTCCATGGCTGAGTGCATTATAGGTATATAGACATCATCCATGTTTGGCATGACAAAAACTTTCTGTGGGGAGATATTAAAGGATAGCTGAGTATCAGGCAACTGCCCTCCTTTCATATACGAAATATTTTCCTATACATTCCAAGCAAGTTCTGTCATGCTGTGTGTACCGTCTTTAATTGTTTCCCCGCCTTATTTTTTGAGACAAGTGTTTCACTGAACTTAAGAGCTAATTGATGTGACTAGACAGGCTGTCCAGCAAGTCCCCCAGCACTGGGATTCTCTGTGGCTGCTGGAGTTTTGAACTCAGATGCTCAAGCTTGTGCAGCACACACTTCACTAAATGGCCAGCTCCTCCATACCAGAACTTAGAAAGAGCCAAGGAGCCAGCAAGGTGAGATCCAGGACAGCCAGGACTTTTACACAGAAACCCTGTCTTGAAAAACCAACAACAACAAAAGAGCCAAAGAACTACACCAGAGCATGAATGCAGGAAAGACCTGGTGTGTCAGCTTTGAGGCAAGAGCCCTTAGTTGTCATGTACAATGTATTCATGCATTAACTGTAAGAAACATTCCACAATGACAATGCACAACTGGCTCAGCAACTGCAGTATCTAAACACCATGCACAGAACATACCCCAAGTCAAATTATTCTCTTAAATGTTAGCAGTTGTGAGCTAAGTTTTCCATATCAAAATCATGTAGAGCTACATAGGAGGAAAAAAAAAATCCGCCAGGTGTGGTGGCACACACCTTTAATCCCAGCTCTTGGGAGACAGAAGCAGGTGGATCTCTGCAAGTTTGAGGCCAGCCTGGTCTACAAAGTGAGTCCAGGACAGCCAGGGCTACACAAAGAAACCTGGTCTCAAAAAACAAAACAAAATCCTAATATGGTGACTGTCCAAAGGATAATCAGTGACACACAGTGATTGTTCTTTGCACACTTTAACTGTGGATTCTGACAATGATTTGATCTTCAGCAATACTCTTAGAGAAAAAAGAAAGCATGCAGGGCGCCAGGGCAGGGCAGGGGTTAGCCTTCAGCTTTCCAACCTGTCTCTAGTACCAGGCACCAAGCTCTGTCCTCTCTCCTTCCTTTGCTCCCTGTAGCCCAAGACGCCTCCCAAAAGGGTTACCCACCCAAACAATAATAGGACCCAGGGATGTAAGAAAAAAGAAAAGCCTGAAGGCATGAGGTTTTCCCCTGAACTAGGTTTAAAGTAGTTTTCCATGTGGTGAAAACAGTAGGCTTTTAACAGAAACTTGCTATTAGCTATATTTAATCTCTAGCTTTAAACAGTAACAGTTTTGGGGGGTTTTGGGGGGCAGTTCTCTGTGTATTGGCCCTGGCAGTCCTGGACTCACTTTGTAGACTAGCCTGGCCTTGACCGCACAGGGATCCAAGGCTGAAAGTGCCAGAGGAATATGAGACCCGAGGTTGACTTCTATGTGCACACGCGCACACACATACACACACCCACAGACACACACCCCAAACTTAAAATATACCAATGCAAAAGAATGTAAGTATTTTTCAAAGGGGAGAATTCATGACTAAGTGAATAAACCATTTACTAACCCATAAACTTTGGGGTACTTTATTTTTCTTAAGTTTTTGAGACAGGGTCTCTCAGGGCTGTCCTGCAGACCAATGTGGCTTCACGCTCAGCAATGTGCCTGGCTTTGTCTCAAATGCTGCAACTAAAGGCGCTCACCACTATGCCTGGCTTCCATAAAACATCAGAACAGCCACAGCACTACAACAAAGTAAATAAAAACTAAAATCTGAAAGAAATAGCTCATCCCATGTCTTGGCTATGTTGCTGCTATCATTGGCAGAATGCAGCAAGAAGTTTTGGAGGGTGAACTCTGGCTTAGGAGTTACTTAGGGGAAGCCTCAATGACCTTAGACTCACTTCCAAGACAGTTATCGCAGGCATAGAGTTTTCCTGAGCAAACTAAGTAAGTCAAACAAATCAGAGAGTCAGGGAACATCTTTCCTGCCCACCAGTTGGGTGCCGCTGGCTGGCTAGTTCCTGACTTCATATGTGACAAACCCAAAGCCTGTAGGATCTGTGTAGGCTTACTGGCACAGGGCACCATCATCTTGCCTCTGAATGCATCTGCTGGGTTTCTTCTGAGTCTACTTCAAGGAAAAGTTTCAGGGCCTCTGAACCTATACCTAAAACTCTTCAGACTCCATCTGAATACACGTGTTTTCTCCTGAGATGAAAGTCATGGCTTTCATCCAATTCTCAAAGAGGATCTGGACCCAGATGACGCCCAGGCCCTCCGTTCCACCCAGTGCTCTTATATTCAGTGGGAAACATGAGATAAGGGCAGCTTACCTGAAGCTCCTGCTCCAGTTTCTTCTCTATCCACTCTGTCACGTGAACTAAAGTCACTTCTCTCTCTCCAAGTTTTGGCCGAGCTTTCAGCTCCACATATGGTGGCTTCCGGAAACCATACCTTTTTGAAGAAGACAGAACCGCATTTAAGAAGGAGGGAAAGGAAGTGGGCAAGTAGTAGCAACAGTCTTCACTGGCACGGGCTTATCACTGAAGCGATCTCTGCTTCTGAACCACCATGTTCCGAACTCCTCGCAGCGCTCTGAGCTCTCAATGCCGACGTTTGCCACACTGTCAGGCTCTCATGGATTCAGACCAGCGCTGACGATGGAGGAGAGCCTAGAGATATCTCAGGAAAAGGCCAGGAACTGGGTATTGTTTTTTGGGTTTTGATTTCCCTCAAAAGGCAAAACCTTTTTCTTTGTATTTTTAATGGCAATAAGAGTAAGATGTGCTCAAGCCGGGCGGTGGTGGCACACGCCTTTAATCCCAGCACTTGGGAGGCAGAGGCAGGCGGATCTTTGTGAGTTCGAGGCCAGCCTGGTCTACAAAGCGAGTCCAGGACAGCCAGAGATATTCAGAGAAACCCTGTCTCGAAAAACCAAAAAAAAAAAAAAAAAAAGAGTAAGATGTGCTCATTACAAAAACCAAAATATATAACCCAGAACTTTTGAAAGACACAGTTTTCCTCTGAATGCCGTCTCCATGAGAGGGCAATTTCCTAAGCAAACTAAGGCAGAGAATATTGTATAGACTGCTTTTATCCATAGCATCCTGTTTTTCTCAGTCTTACTATGAAGGTCAGGCTGGCTCTCCTCTTGTCTCTGCCTCTTGAGTGCTACAATTACAGGAATGTGCTGCCTCACCCTGTCACACCATTCCTTTTGTGACTTCTAGAGCACACTGGCACTCAGAGCTGTTGACAAAGTGTCCAGACAAGCAGAGTACGGCACACACTTGTAATCCCAGCACTCAGGAATTGAGCAGGAAGATGCTGGTTTGAAGATCAAAGGCCCTGACTAAAAATGAAGAGGAACAGGGAAGCCGAGTCCACACCATGATTCTGTCCTGAGGAACAGTGGCAGGTCTCTCTGTCCGGCTTCCCTCACACTGGAGTGGGTGCCTCTACCTCATAAAGGCTCGATGGATGTGGACTTGAGCCCTCTGAGACCCCAGAACTATCTTGTCAATTGTGAACTAAAGGCCAACCGAGACTATCACTTTAAGGTAGATACTGATGACAGTGAACATCAGTGTGGTGGTTGGAACAGAAATGGCCTCCATAGTCTCATGTGTCTGAAAGCCTGGTTCATAAGGAATAGCACTAGTAGGAGGTGTGGTCTTGTTGGAGGAAGTATGTCACTGTGGGTGTGGGTTTTAAGGTCTCCTAAGCTAAGCTATGATCCTTCTGCTGCCTGGGGATCAAGATGTAGAACCCTCAGCTCCTTCTCCAGCACCATGTCTGCCTGCACACTGCCATGCTTCCCACCATGACTATAACGAACTAAACCTCTGAAACTGTAAGCCAGCCCCAGTTAAATGCTTTCCTTTAGAAGAGTTGCTGTGGTCATGGTGTCTCTTCACAGCAATGAAATCCTAACTAAGACATCAGTTATCGTTGCAAATCATCCATTAGGAGCTGGGGCAAAAGACAAATCATGCAGAAGCAATGAATTATAAAGGCAGTCCAATCAAAGTAACTGTGAAAATATGTGTGCAACCAGTTTCCCTTGGGGGCTTTGAAGTCACACTGGCTGCAGTCTTAAGGTTGAAGTGAGGTTTGGGCCTGTGCACATTAGTGGACAGCACCTAGCAGCTGTAGAGGAAGGCGCAGACACGGAAGACGAAGGTGAGGAGGAGTTAAGTATGCCTACAAAGAGATCTGCCCCTGGAAGAGGAAACAAGGCTCCACAGAAAAAAAAGTGAAACTTGATGGAGATGAAGAGGAGGAAACAGAAGAAAATGCTCCATGTAAGAAATCTATGAGACACTCCAGCCAAAAATGCACAGAAATCAAACCAAAATGGAAAAACTTAAAAACATCAATGCCAAGATCAAAAGGTTAAGAATCCTTCAAAACACTTGAAAAAATTCCTAAAACACCAAAAGGATCTAGTCCTGTAGAAGACATTAAGGCAAAACTGCAAGCAAGTATAAAAAAGAGGGGCAGGGTGTGGGAGCGGGGTTCACTTCCCAAAGTGGAAGCCAAGTTCATCAATGACTTCCAGATGACTACCCAGGAGGCTATTCTAAACCTCTGGCAGTGGAGAAGACCTCTTTAAGAAAATGGTTAAAACAGCTTGAAATATTCAGTCTCTTTATTTCTGTGGAGGCTGATGTCTACCTGTCCTTTATAATGCAAAGTAAGAGTCTTCCCTACTGTGCTTCACAAATGCTGTCCATGTTCCAGTGCCAAGAGTGCGTTATCCAAAATTCCCGTTAAGTTTTCAAGGATGGGGGCTGGAGAGATGGCTCAGCGGTTAAGAGCACTGACTGCTCTTCCAAAGGACCCAGGTTCAAATCCCAGCACCCCACATGGCAGTTCACAGCTGTCTGTAATTGCCGGGTGTGGTGGTAGCGCATACCTTTAATCCCAGAACTCAGGAGGCAGAGGCTAGTGGATCTCTGTGAGTTCGAGGCCAACCTGGTCTACAAAGTGAGTCCAGGACAGCCAGGGCTACACAGAGAAACTCTGTCTTGGAAAAAAAAATGTATGAGAGACAGTCATGGAAGAAAATACAATGATTAATGACTGACACTTGAGTCTAATAAAAAAAGTGTGGAAGTTCTCCTGTCCCAAGGTTAAGTAGGCTGGAACTTTTTTTTTTTTTTTTTTGGTTTTTCGAGACAGGGTTTCTCTGTGTAGCCCCGGCTGTCCTGGACTCACTTTGTAGACCAGGCTGGCCTCGAACTCGCAAAGATCCGCCTGCCTCTGCCTCCCAAGTGCTGGGATTAAAGGCGTGCGCCACCACTGCCCGGCAGTAGGCTGGAACTTTTATGGTCACAAAGAAAGGGGATCACTTATGGTATGTACACACCATATCCGGTCAGTCGGGGGCGGTGGAATGTTGACCGCCAAGGTCCCTCGACACTCTTGTACTTCCACTGTTAGCAGTAGTGGCGTATTAGAGACTTCTTCAATCTTCTTCTTAATGAACTCCGTCTCTGTTGCTTTTTGGAAATATTTTGACTTGGTGATTTTATCAACAAACCTCATAATCTTACTTGTTCGATGACCTCCAACATACCTGCAAGTAAAAAATGCAAAGTTGTGTTAGCATGTGTGTGCCAAGGCACAAGTCAATGGAGTGTGGTTCCTAGGGACCAAATTCAGGCCATCAGGCTTGGCAGCAAGCATCTTTATCTGTCAAGCCATGTCACTGACCCTAACACAAGCCTTGTGACTGCACTACTTGGCAACACTACATGAGATGTGGACAGGTCACTCTGCTTGAGGAGGACTGTCCTGTGTATATAAGATGTTTAGGAGGCTCCTTGGCCTCCAGTGATTAGATGGCAACAACATTCCCCCTGTTGAGATAATCAAGCATGAGCCTGCCCCCCTGTGGGGGGTGAATCCTCCTTGGTTGTGAACTACTTTAGAGAATGCACACAGGTGAGACAGAACATTCTGACTGAACAGTGGACATCCACACAGAGTCATCCCGCTGAGAGGGAGGCTCCTCTGTACCACTCTGGGACTCAGCATGAGTCCTTGTCCTACTAGGGAACCTCAGGCTCTAGAAAGCACACAGAAAACCACGCTGCACCTATAGACAGCAGAGCAGTAACTGACAGACTACCACACCACTCTGAGGGCCGGGTGCTTTGCAAAGGGCTTGGGACTTGTGCCTCTTCCTTTTAAGGGTTAGAAGTAAGCTGCATCAACTAGATATACTAACAAGCCAAGAAAAGCAGCATTTGTTTCTGATCCAGCCCACTATCGCTGACACAGGGAGAGTGGAGACTGGCTTCCTCACATCCTTTGCAGTTTCAGACATGGATAGTGTATGTACAGGGATATGTGTTTGTGTGTGCGTGTCTGTGTGTACAGGGATATGTGTTCATTTGTGTGTGTGTGCATGTATGTATGTACAGGGATACATGTGTGTATGTATATGTACAGGAATGCAGGTGGCAGGGGTTGAGTCCAAGGCCTTGCACATGCTCTTAGCGCAGCACACTACAATCAAGTCACACCTCTAGCCTTACACAGTAGTTCTACGAGGTACCAACGGTGCTGTGCAAACATCTGTGCTCTCCTCTCACCTTCTGTAGAACTTCAAAGAGAGCAGGCTGCTATTTACTTACAAGTCTCTGAATCACCTGGTGCTGTAATCTTTATTTCCCTTAAAATAAGGTAAAGGTCCTTACAGAAAGGCGCGTGGCACACTCTGATCGTTACACTGCCAAAGGAACAGGCATAGAGAGCCCCCAGATGAAGCTCACAATCCAGAAGGGCAGCTAGGTCATCCAGAGTCTCAAAATTCACCAAAGAAATAACGCAAGCATTTGAGCTCTGCAAGTAGGGGCTGTAGCACACATGGGTCCCTTCTCTCTGTGGCCACCAGGGGGACGTGGTGTGCAGTCTGCGCCCTCCAGGATGCACTTTAGTGACATCCTGCTCACACCAAAAGGTAAAGCCAGCCTTCCCTCTTAGGGTGTTTCACTCAGCTTGCAGGAAGAAGCTCAGAGGGGAAGGAAGAGACAGGGTGACTCCTGGCCGCTTCGCTCCCTTGACCTCCAGAGCCTCCAGAAGCCCCACTCACTTACCCTTCAGCCCCAGGGAGCAGCTGTTTGTCCCCAGCACTGGGCTCTGGTGCATCGTCGTCCTCCGAGGAGCCAGCACTAGAGGATTCCTCATCACTGTCGGCCAGACAGTATGCCCTGGGCCTGCAACTGAACAGAGAAAGTCACGGGCCATGCACCACACATACATGTAGTCACATGCACACTCAACCACAGGGGGTCAAGAGGGAACCTCTGTCATATGTCACTAAGAAAGAATCCAAGAGTTCTTGGATTGACTGCTTACTCAAGAAGTTGCAGCACCAAGTCCCGACAGGACTGCAGATGACAGAACAGTTTGCGTTTGAGCATGCACCAGGAAGACAGGTGGTGGAGTGAGATGAGTCACAGAAAACACAGGAGCCGTGTGGGGGGCAAACGGGAAGAATGGATAGCTGGCAGGGGTTATGATGGCAGCTTAACACTGGTGACATGAACACCTCTTACCAAGGATGAGGGGTCCAAGCAAGTGCCTTGTCTGTGGCTTAATCACCCCTCAAATTAGCTTGGACTGGACTCCTTCCTAGTGAGATTAGACATATTACCTCACACCTGTTCTATCTCCTGGGGGGGGTCACAGAGAACGCCCAAAGTTATAAAGGTGCCAACTCTCAAGGGACTTGAGACAGCACCCAACATGAGAACTCGGGGACTTTTCTAGTACAGCACAAATTTAAAGGCCAGGCTTTTCAGCCCCCTTATAGAGCACTGCTCTCCACTAAACTTTTTAGGGTTCCAGAGGGGTGGGGTTTGCTGGATCACCAGCAGAGCTGTGGGACCAAGGTTCCCTTCTGAGGTTCACCAGAGGCTTCTGACCAACAAAGGTGGCTGCCTGCTTATGAGACTACTGGCTGGGCCCTGTCTCTACAGCTCAGGAACTTAGCTAGAAATGAACTGAACAAAGGACAAGAGCAGTCTCTGAACACTCTTAAGCAACTAAATGATTGCTAAACACAGCCTTGTACTGCTGACCAGGGCAAACTACTCAGGCAAGGAAAGGCAAGGCAGCTTAGGTCTAGTGTCCCTGCTGGGTTTTTGACACCTCCTCAAGCAACTAGAAACTCACTCCAGTAATTGTCTCCTGTCTGAGAGGGCCAGGTTGAGCCTCTCACCCTGAAACCGGAGCTGGCTGTAAGAAGATCCCATCAGTGTCCTCCCAGGCAGGACACAAGGATCCTGCTCACCCTGGCTCTGAAATGGAGCTGGGACTGCACTCACATGCTGGACTTACGTGTTGAAGGGGATGTCCCTCTGAGAAGCCTTTCCTCATCTGAAGCACCTGCTCCTGGTTTCACACAACAGGCCTGGCTAGTCCAGAAATGCTTCTACGCCCTCGCTGCTCCCCCTGGAGCTGTCTCGGAGGTGGCGTGGGAAGGTTCCCCTCACAGAGTGCCCTCTTGGGTTTCAAACGCAGACAGCAAATACAATTCTCAAACAACTCTGAACTGACTCTTCGGATAAGGAGAGTCAGAAACGTAAATTGTCAGAGACTACACAACTGTCCCATTTCTCTGTCGGTCAGACAGCTGTGCTCCCAGTTCTCAAGCCTCATGCTGACAGGTATGGAAGCTGCCCCAACAACACAGGGCAGAGGTCCTCATCCACCTGAGGACAAAGGGCTACTTGCAGCATCTGGGGTCACAGTGAGATCTGTTGAGCCACGGCTGCTCGTGTCTCCACCAGTGTGTGCCATCTGGCGCCTCCATCCCCTGGGTGGAAGAAGCCAAAGAGCGAACACTGTACTGAGCTCTGAGGTTCCAGAATGAAGCCTCTGCAGGACAGAGGGCAAGCTGTGTTCTGCGGCTCCGAGTGAGGACTTCAGATAATGCTGAGCGGGCTACAGGGTGTCACGTGCTGTGGAGTCTGATTTTGACCAAGTTGCACTTCTGTCACTCAAAGAGGGAGCTGCATTATGTGGAACCCAGGACCA
This sequence comes from Lophiomys imhausi, assembly GCA_907164525.1. Taxonomy (NCBI): domain Eukaryota; kingdom Metazoa; phylum Chordata; class Mammalia; order Rodentia; family Muridae; genus Lophiomys; species Lophiomys imhausi. The sequence goes on along the minus strand of CAJQZJ010033585.1, from coordinate 116,815 downwards.
ATGTGTGAGTGATGTTTGGTTCAGACACAGTTTTTACAATCACATGTACATTTTAAGCTCTTGACCTTATGATGTCAGCAAGAATTTTAGAGCGAGACACACTCCACATCCTCAGAAAAGATGTGCAGGATGTGAGAAATGACTGACTTTAAACACAACTCAGAATTCCAGAAGTGTTCCACCCTCTCGGAGAGCCGCTGAGCAGGCTCATTCCACTTACGCTGCCTCTGCTAAAAACCTTGAGAGGTGTGCCTGGAGTCAGACACAAGAGAAAGTAAATTACTTCATCGTGGTCTGTCTTGGACAAAAAAAAAAAATATATATATATATATATATATATATATTTCTTTCTTTTGAGATGAGGGTCTCACTTTGTAGTCCAGGCTGGCCTGGAACTCACTATATAGCCCAGGTTGGCTTCAAACTCGGGCTAAGTCTCATGTCTCAGCCTCTCAAGTGCTAGGATTGCCAGCATAAACCACTATGCCTGGCTCAAATGTTTTACTTCTTGTTCTAATAATCACTATCACTTCTGGGAACTTCCAGCAGTCTGTCTGTCTGTCTGTCTCTCTCTCTCTCTGCCTGCAGTGACGACAGAGGCCAGAAGAGGACAACAGGTTATGGTCTTGGAATTGGAGTTACAAATGGTTGTGAGCCTCTATGTGGACGCTGGGATTTGAACTCTGGTCCTGTGGAAGAACAGTCAGTGCTCTTAACAGCTGAGCCATCTCTCCAGTCCCATTCCAGCAGTTTCTCAAACCACCTGCAAAGCAGGCTGATTTGCTCTCATTTTAGAATAGTTAAAAGAATGGCACAGACTCCAGGGGCAGTTGTAGAAAGTGACCGTAAGAAATGCTTTCCATGAAGAGCACGTGAGTAGATTCATCTGCCCTGGGAAGGGGACTCACTCCTGAGAATGCACCAATTCTCTTGTACTTGTAAGAAGCCAGCCAGTCCCATGTATTAGCTGCGTGTGCACACACCCAGGACAAGGCTGAGTCAGGGTATACTCACTCAGTTCCTAGGAAGAAAACGCCCCACTGTCCATTTAAAGGATCTGTCATATGGGGCTCGTTCCTTTCTGACTCAAAGGCCTTTTCAGGTTCAGACTGCTCAGCACCTGACTCCTCTCCCTCCACCCCCTCAGTGCTGGGAGTGGCCTAGGGTCTCCCACTGAGCTACATACCCAGCCCTTGAAATTCATCTTGACTGCCTTATTACCCCAGAGTGACTTAACTACAGTATGTGACAAGACATGCTGTTTGTGGAAGTAAAAGCTCACAAGACAAATGCTCACAAATACCCAGTGGACATGCCTTTCAAAGGGAAACGATTTCAGACTAAAGCAACCTAGATTTCCGTTTCTCCATGTTGCCCTCTGGGTATAATCAGACTTCCCACTAGCAGAGGGAACTTCTTAGGCTAAAGAGCATCACTGTAGAAGGATCCTCGAGAGCACAACCACTCGAGTGGGTACTGAACAAAGCAGTGAGACGCAGCCACGGCCCTGCGAAAGCTGGGCACTGGGAGCAAACCCACATGTGGCTCAAAGCCTGGACAGGTGGAGGTGGCAAAGAGAAGACCTGGAGGAAGAAGCTGCTGCAGGCTGGGATGCCACGCAGTCCGCCCTAGGGTGTTCTGTATTTAGAAAGACACTGATGGTTAGTAACAGCCGCCACATGGACTGACTTCTGTCTCTCCTCTCCTTAGCCTCAAGGTGGCTACATATGTTTACCCTTGTGGAACAGAGGAAGAAGTGGTTTTGGAAGCAGGTGCACAGGCTTTCAATGCTTTAGAAACCCTGAGACAGAGCTAGAGAGATGGCTCAGCGGTCAAGAGCACTGGCTAGTGCTCTTCCAAAGGTCCTTAGTTCAATTCCCAGCAACCACAAAACCATTCCCTCACAACCATCCACAATGTGATCTGATGCCCTCTTCTGGCTGCAGGTGTACATGCAGATAGAGTATTCATACACATAAAATAAATAAATAAATCTTAAAAAAAAAAAAAGAAACCCTGGGCTAAACAATGCCTGTGGAAACATTTTCTGAAATGAAGGGGATCTGCAGTCCTCAGCTACTCCAAGGGTCCGTTTCTCAGGCCTTTTTCCTCACAAAGAAAGGCTCTGAGACTGCATCTGTCTTTGCATTGAAAACTAAGTGATGGCCAATTACATATTAAGGTATACTTTAACATCTTCACAGGAAGCAGACAGACGCTTCATACAGGATTCTTCTACAAAAAGATGGTTTTAGAAGTACATTCTGTGGGGCTGGAGAGATGGCTCAGCGGTTAAGAGCACTAGCTGCTCTTCCAAAGGACCTGGGTTCAAATCCCAGCACCCACATGGCAGTTCACAGTTGTCTGTAATTGCCAGGCGTGGTGACGCACGCCTTTAATACCAGCGCTCGGGAGGCAGAGGCAGGTGGATCTCTTCAAGTTCAAGGCCAGCCTGGTCTACAAAGTGAATCCAGGACAGCCAGGGCTACATAGAGAAACCATGTCTCGAAAAACAAACAACAACAACAACAAAAGAGTACATTCTACTGTGAAAACTATGTCTTTTCAGTCAGTCTAAAGAAACATGGCATCCTATGACCAGCCAGTTTGTGGATGTAAACTGTGGCCAAGACAACCAGATGAACAACAGTCACTGTGCAGTGCCTCCTAAATGACAACACTCAGGGACCAAATGCAATGTGCTGCCCACCTGATGCCTACCCGACTTGCCTTTCTAACAGAGCTGGAAGCCCTATGCTGCAGTATGGCTGTGTCCAGAAAGGTCCTTATTCAAATGCTTATGACCAAAGATTGCTCTGTCCCACTTCCATTTAGTAGATATAATTTTAAAAAATAGTGCTGGAGATCAACCCCAGGGCCTGGCACATGCTAGGCAACTGCTTTCCCACCGAGCTACGCCCCTAGTCCAGGAGATCTCATTTTTCAGACTGCTTCGGTGTTTCTCCAATTCTGTTGTCATAAGGCCAGACTGGCACTGCTCAGCCACTCAGGTCAGAGTGGGGTGGGCAGCAGGATGAGACGCTGGGTCTGACTACAGGCTCCATCAGGACCCCAGCATTTCTAATTGGGGATGTCTGGGAGACTCTGTCAGGCAGCCTCACCCCTGCGCTGCTCTCAGCCTTCCTGAGCCCTTGACTGTGCCTTCGTGTCAGGGAACATGAAAAGACATTTTCTAGTGGCTTCAAATGGGACCATATCAAGCTCAGGACTCACAGGGTATGGAATGCTACACGGGGAGTTGATGAATATACCACTCACCAGAAAATACAAATCCACAGATTGCCGAATCCAAATACATTTTAACAAATAGCAGAAAAATGAAAGGAAAATAGCAGATTCAAGTTAGATTGCATACAGTGGGTTTAAGTCTTCAATTATTAAAACAGGAATATTTCAGCACATAATCCAGATAAATCAAGATAATCTAAGCAAAAGAATCTTCTTGAAGACATAATCAACCTTCTTGGTCTGCCAGTACTACAAACTTAAAGAGGGTCAATTAGTTTATAACTAAACAAAAAGTCCAAGAGCCAGTGTCTTGCACTTAAGGTCTGCAAGAGGAAGTTCACTGTCCCCGGCCACTGTAGTTTAGTCCCTGCAGAGAGACTAGGATGGGAGAGGCCATATCTTTTAATTTAGCTAAAACAATATTATCATGCAGATGTGTACTCAGAACAGTGACTTTTTAAGGTGTTTGAGAATCTGGGTATCAAAGAGGGGAAAAAAAATCAGGCTCCATTAATTAGTTCATGATTCTGAAATATTTCTAAATCAGATTAACTCTCGGCAACACATGTACTATCTATCTACAAAGAGAAGAATTTACTAAGCAAATCAATATTGTATTATTTCAGGAAAATGCTTCTCAGAACACTTGCAGAGCAGGCTCTTAGCTGTAAAAATCAACCATCTCGTTATAAATAATTCTGACCTGGTGATTAAAGTGGTCGATCCCCAGGGGCCTTAATCTGCTCCGAATATTGCTCTGTCTATGGCTGGGAGCTGGAGCAGGATTCAGGGCAAGGATTTGCTTTACAGAACAGTTTATGCTCAGAGGTGTCTGTCCTGCTTGTCTACACCAATGACGCTTTCTGGGTAACTGAGACGGTGTCATCCCTGCCACTGCTGACACCAACAGGTGCTGTGTGCTGCTACAGCGGTCCCTGGGCAGAAAGCACACTCTGTGATCAGAGGCTCTTACATTGAGCCTGCTGGCCAAGCAGAGGCTCCCACACCCTGATCTCACAGGCTACAAGGAGTGGCTGGGTCCCCGGGGTTGGTTAGTAAATTCATATATAGCCCCTTACCCTTCTTTGCCAATTTCTCCAACCTTCAGGGCTTCAACAAGAGGCTCTTTACCTAGTTTGGTCAAGTTCATTTTGGTCTCGAGAGTCATCAGAAAGGACCCGTTGTAAGACATTTCCAAATCGATCCAGAGTCCTAGAGAGATAGTTAAAAAAAAAAGGGGGGGGTGTTGTTTCACTTTTTTTTTTCTTTTTGCCTCCCAAGAAATAGTCTAAATTACAGTATCAAACCTTGTATTTTCAGGACTAGATAGTTCAATGCTAAAGAGCACTTGCTGCTCTGCAGAAGAACCGAGTTTGGTTCCTAGCACTCAAATGATGGAGCACAGCCATTACGTAACTCCATTCAGAGGATCTGAGTGACACCTTCTTTTGACCTCTAAGGACACCAGGCATGCATGTGGTACACACATGTACATGAAGGCAAAACATTCATGCACATAAGTCCTTCACAGTTCGTAAGTTGGCATTAAACGAAAGTCTACATGTGACTGGTACTGACAACGGGTGTGGAGAGGGTAGTGTGCTCTGCTATCTGAATGCGTGCACATGCTAGGCAGTGGCCAGCACGGCAGCCCACTCTGGGGGTCACAGTGAATTCAGTGTCCATATCAGCACTGCCAGGAACCCCCAACCCTCGCTTCTCCTCCTCACAGTAAGAAAACACATGTGCAGAGGAAATGGCCTGACCCACAGCACTGCCAGGAGGGGTGGCTGATGTGCAGCTGTTTGCAATGTGAGGAGATATCACTGTGAGCTGAGCAACTCCGTAAGACAGTTTCCATGATGTAGTCATCAACCGGCTGGGGCTTCGAAGTACTGTAGCTGCTTGGGGGTCACTTACACTCCCGTAAGCTTCCTCACCTAATAAGGTGAGACAGTTCAGCAGGTAAAGGTCCCCTGCCACCAAGCCTAAGTGAGTTTGATTCCCTGGACTCACATGGTAAAAGGAGAGAGACCGCTACAAGTTGTCCTCTGACCTCCACATGCACAAGCCTCACCCCATCCTTCCCTCCTCCTTGCAAACAATAAATATAAATGTTTTTAAAAAGAGAATAGTTTAAAACAGTAAAGAGAAAGCCCAGTAAACTCATTAGTTCCTCTCTCTCCCTTTCTCTAACATACACACACACACACACATACATACACACACACATACACACACACACATACACACATACACACATACACACACACACACACACACACGCACACACACCTCTGAGAAAAGTTTTAGATTTTTAAAAAATTGTAGGGGTGTTTTTTTTGGTGCCAGACAACCCAGAGGAGGACGCTGGAGCCCTAGAGCTGGCATCACAGATGTTTGTGAGCCACTGTGTGGGTGCTGGGTACGGAATACAGGTCCTCTGCAAGACCAACAAGTGCTCTTAACTGTTGAGTCACGCCCCCAGCCCCCAAACCTTTATATTATGCTTTTGCTTCTGGAAACTACTAAAAATAGAAAAAGGGTTTCCAGGAGTATCTGGGTAAATCTGGACTTGATGCAAGCGTCTAAGAGTTTATTCATCAGCGGGATGTTGCTGCCAGTGAGCTCATATTGCCCTTCACCAGGAAGGCCAGCCACTGGACCAGTGTCTACCGTGTACACAGGGCATCCTCACAACCCTGTCACCACAGCGAGGGGATGGCCTGGCAGGGAAAGCTACCTGAGACGCTTTAACCTTAGAGCTCCATAAGACCTCATGGATTTTTCATCAAAATATGATCCTTCAAATGGCTATTTCAATGTTAATAAACTTTTATAGATCCTCTTAAGGCAAGTGACAATATGTAAGAGGAAGCAGGAAATTAATCTCACACCATTGTTCATGTATAGCTGCCCCTCCCTGTGTTGTTAGCCCTGGAGGAAAGAAGCATTGTCCACCCTTACAAAGTACCCAGGGTGCACTTCTTCACTCAAGGCACAATAGGCCTGGCTTGTTTTCAACAAATTCTTCCTGTTACTGAATGCGATTCTTTTCCATGGATGACTTGGTTTAATTAAGTGCCACACAGGTCAAGTGTGATTATATTCTTTTCGTGAAAAACTGCTTCATTGCTAGCTTAGAGTAAGCAGTTAAAAACCATTAGTTAGCTTTACTCTTCAAAATACCATTACTGTGGAAATAAAAGGCACATCTGCTGCAGTCAAGACATTCCATCCTTAATAGCTTCCAGGAGAAAGGGATTAGTGCAAGGGGCTACATGTGAATTTTAATTCAATATGAAAAAGACACAATAATTTCTTTTGGAAATCCTAGCCAGGTTTCCAACTAATATTAACAGCAAGAGTTGTCTTTGAAAGCTGACATATTAAAGGTACCAAAAATTTACTCCTTCCAAAATGGGAGATTTTGCTGTCTTTCTTTCCCAACAATTTATTATTTTTTTAAATTATGTATATAAGAGGGAGGGGGGAAGGAACATGTACAAGGCCAGCAAAGGCCAGAAGAGGGCATCTGAATGCTCCTAGAGCTGAAGTTGTGAGCCACCCAGCATGGTGCTGGGATCAAATTCAAGTCCCCTGGGAGAGACTAGTACATAAGGGCATCAAATTTCCTGGAAATGGAGTAATAACCATTTGTGTGCCACCCAATGTGGGTACCTGGAACTGAAGTGCTCTTAATGAGTCATTTTTCTAGTCCTTTGCTATCTGGTTGTTTGTTTTGCCATGATTAAAACAAATAAACAACCCAAGTACTATTGACACAGGCTGGGTAGGCCCCAGTAACACATGGGATATGTCCTATCCCCCACTGCCAGGAAGGTCAAGTGAAAAGAATGGAGCCCCATTTACATGAACTAGGGATGGAATTTCACTGAAGTTTCTTGACCTTTGGACAGAGGTCTCACCTATACACAGAGGCCACCACACTATCTTTTTAGTGAGGACTGTATGCAGCCAGCATACAGTACACCCTGGCCATCCTTTTTCTTGTTCTGGCTGCAGCTGCTACAGGGAAAAGGTCGCACAAGATAAGCAGAAACCTATCTCAGGTTGAGGCCTAGATATGATCAGGGAGCTCCGGTGGGTTTGCTGTGTCTTATTTCTGTTTGTTGTTATTGCTGATTGAGACAGGATATCATGTATTCTAGGATGGCATCAGACTTGATATGCAGTTAAGGATGAACCTGAACTTATGATTCCTCTGACTCTATTTCCCAAGTGCTGGAATTATATGCAGACACCCCTACTCTCCGTTCATGGAGTGCTGGGGAATCCAACCCAGGGCTTCACGCACACTAGTTAAGATTTCTACCTCCTGAACATGTACCTCTGACCCAGCGTCTGCTTTCACACCATTTGCTGCATCTCACAAGGCCTACCCACAACCTAAGATGGGATCAAGAATGGGCTGAGAACTTAAAAGCTGATATAAACTTCAAGCAAATATTTCAAATTAATATGATGCACTTGTCAATGCAGAAAAGGAGACTATTCACCACTACATTAAAACAAACAAACACAACTTCTGTGACAATGACTAGGCAGGCAAGGAACACTCTGAGAACCTGAGAGCATATACAGCTCAGAACAGAGACCTAAACCCATTGTTACACCCTAAGCCCTGGCTTGCAAGGCCAACAGGAGAAGTGAACAGCGACTTGGAAGCATGTCTCCCCTTGCGAGAATGTAGAGCTATGGCGACAATGTCAAGATGGGCATCTTAATCTGAATGCAGGCAGCTACATGCTGTTATTCTAGCAGTGCTCAAGGACGAAACACCAACAAGATGACAGTGAATGTTACAAACTTCAGAGGGTCTTTGTACAAGGCCCTGCCAGGAGCTCAGGGTGCCACAGAGAAAACAGCTCACTCCCCGGGAAGTGCTACTAAGCTCTGAGTGAGCGCGGTATGGATGGACAGGCACTATAAGGAAGCCTGTCTTCAGGAAGTACATGAGTAAGAACGAAGATGGGGCTGGGGGATGATCCCGCTTACTCAGTAAAGCGCTTGCTGTACATGCGTGGGGGGCCTGACTGACACACACAGGTAACAAGCCAGATAATGTGCCTGTAATCCCACTGCTGGGGGTGAGACTTCCCGGGCTTGCTGGCCAGGAGTCTAGCCAAACTGGTGAGCTCTGCTCCAGATTTAATGAGACTGGTCTTTGAGAAATAAGATGGAGAGGAAGTACAAGAAGTACATGAAGAAGACAAAGACATCAGCCTCTGAGTCTACATCCATGTAGACTCATGCACACTCGTGCAGAATAAAGATGGCCACCAGGTATGATGACATATTTGTGATCCCAGCAGTAGGGAGGCAGAGGCAGAAGCATTCTTGGTTACACAGTGAGTTTAGGGTAGCCAGGACTACATGAGACCCTGTCTCAAGAAATCAGGAAAAAACAAAAAAACTAAAGATGGCCTCAATCAGCTCATACTGCTCAGGCCAGACTATGATGTAAATAAATAGCTAGGACTGTATGTCCCCAGAGGCAAGGGGGCAACAACCAGAATGGAGGGTGATGTGCCTTCACCTCATTTCTCCTTAACAAACCCCACAGCCTCAGTAACTTTCCACCATGGCCACAGAGAGCAGTGGTCCCACACAGCAGCTCCTCTTGTACTGTTAAAGGCGCTGCTCTTGACTCTGGGCTGGGTTACCAGGGTAACTGCTGCTTGGAAAGTGTTCTAGCTTCATTTCGGTTGTTGCGACAAAGACCCTGACAAAAAGCACCACGGGAAATAGAAGGCCTATCTGGGTTAGAGTTTCAGGCTACAGGCCATCATTGTGAGAGAAGTCAAGGCAGGAGCTCAAAGCATTACACCCAGTCAGGAGCAGACAGAGACACACTCCCGTGTCCTTGTTTGCTTGCTGGCTTGGTACTGAGCCAGCCCCTCTACTATCACACAGCCCAGGGCCCAGCCCATGAAGATGGTGCCACCCACATTCAGGGTGGGTCCTCCTAGCGCCATTAATAGTCAAGATAATCATACACAGATGTGCCCACAGGCAAACCAGACCTACATAATTCCTCATTAAGACTCTTCCTACTTGACTCTAGGTTGTGTCAAGATGATAGTTACAACCAGAAGGTATTAAGGGTCCCAACCCCCCATCGCACTTCCCCCCTCCTTTTAACCACAGGAGGCTGGTTTTCCCTTTGAAAACATCCAAGCTAGACCAAAGCTTGAAGAGGAGTGTCTGATCAGAGGTTATCAAGGTCACAGGCTGGGGTTATAGAAGCCCACCCCAGTGACTGTTTTGTTCCTGGCAAGCAGACTGGAGCCATAAGCTCTCAGATACCAGAGGAACTAACTCTGCAATTTCTTGAATCTGGATGTGTCTTTTATGACATCACAGTTAGTTAGTTCTTCCTATGTTACAACTGTTCTCTGTCTCGCCAAGGTTGAAACAATTTAAACCTCAATCTCTCCTTAAAACAATTCTTTTTTTTTTTTTTAAAAAGAAGGGACTGGAAGCCGGGCGGTGGTGGTGCACGCCTTTAATCCCAGCACTTGGGAGGCAGAGGCAGGCGGATCTTTGTGAGTTCAAGGCCAGCCTGGTCTACAAAGCGAGTCCAGGACAGCCAGAGATATTCAGAGAAACCCTGTCTCGAAAAACCAAAAAAAAAAAAAAAAAAAAAAAAGAAGGGACTGGAGAGATGGCTCAGTGGTTAAGAGCACTGGCTGCTCTTCTAGGGGACCTGGGTTCAGTTCCCAGCACCCATATGGTGGTTCACAACTGTCTGGAACTCCAGTTCCAGGGGGTCTGATGCCCTCTGTCACCTCTGTGGATAACTGCATGCCCACCGTGCATAGACATACATGTAGCGAAAACATTCATAAACATTAAATATGTATATGAGAGTTTTGACTGCATGTGTGTCTGTGCACCATGTGTGTGAATGCTGTCTGTGGAGGAAGGGGAGGGTATTGGATCCCATGCAACTTGAGTTACAGGCAGTTGTAAGCCATCATGTATGTGGTTGCTGGAAATTGAACCCTGGCCCTCTGCAAAAGCAGCACGCGCTCTTAACCACTAAGCCACCACTCTAGCCCCTTTCTCTCTGTTCTTGGGAAAGAGTCTCACAGCCTGGCCTGGGACTCACTATATAGCTCAAATTATTTTGAACTCATGGTGATCCTCCTGTCTCCTGGCAGCCTCCAAGTGCTGAGACCACCTTTGCCACTGAACCCAGCTGCAAATTGCTTTTTCTTCCCAAGACACAGACACCTAGACCTATATCCTAAGCTTTCCAGTATCACGAGGGCAACAATGGGAACAGTAAAATAACAACACCCCTAGGTGCTGTTTAAATTGCCTTTGGTGTGTTAACTCATGTCCTCATGACAGGTAGGTAGGTGAGTCTCTCTGGGGGCGGTGGGGAAGCAGAGAGGTTCAGGAACTTGCCTGAGGCTATGGGTTTAGGAGCTCAGCTACCTCACTCTATGGATGCCGTTGAGAAACACTTTCTGCACTGTTTCAAAAGTTGCGTGGCAGGCTGGGTGTGGTGTACTATGTCAACAGTCGCAGAACTTGGGAGGCAGAAATAGGAGGTTTGCTTCATGTTTGAGGCTAGCTTGGTCTACATGGCAAGTTCTAGACCAGCCAGGCCAGATAAGAAATCCTATCTTAGAATTTTGAGCAGCCCATATGAACTGGAAGAGATTTTTCTTTTTTTAAAATGCTGTTTAAATTTTATCGTTTTCTGTGCATGGGTCCTTTGCTTGCACTATGTCTGTGTACCCATGCATGTGCAGGGCTCAATGAGATCAGAAGACACCACTGGATCCCCTGGAGGTCCACATCGGGTCCTCTGGAAGAACAACAAATGCTATCAAGTGCAGAGTCATCTTTCCAGCCCCTAGGAGGGACTTTTCAAAAGGACACAAGAGTCTCACAGGAGGTGTGGCTATTTATACTGCGGCTTGGTTGTACTTCCTGGGCAAATGAGCTCTCATTTTCGCCTGTGGTCAGCTTTAGCAAGTCACCCCAGCTTTTAATCTCCCTAAAAGGAAAGGTACTCCCTGAGAACATGGAATGTAAAACCCCAAGTTCCCAGTCGCACACCGCATGGTGACTCCTGCTCACTAGTGGGCCACGCACAGGACAGCGGTCCCATGAGATTCTGCCACTTAGCAGCATGACTGCTACCTAAGTCTGTGTTAAGCACACTCTGTTGTTTACATAACGTGGAAAGCAATCAACGACAGTCACAGGGACATGTCACTGTTATGAAAAATACCTAAGTGCATTCCTTCATGTTTATTTCTGTTTCAGTATCATACAAGCATCCTTCGAAAGCTTGGAAAAGCCTAATTTGATCAAATTCAAATAACCCATAGGCCTTACTTATGTCTTTTTTGTCCTTTTCTTTGGGAATGTTTTCTCTACACTTTATCCTGAAAGGAGTTAAGTAAGCTTCAAGTGGATTAAAACCAACAAGGCTTTGATCTGCCTCACCACTGCTCCAAAAAACAAGAAGCCCAAGACTCAGGTCTATTATACTCAAAGGCTGACCAATGCAGTCCCGTGTCTCCAGTACAGTTCAAAGCCCTAGGGACACTCTTGGATCAGCAGAGCCTAGTCCCCCTTTCCTCAGACATTTCTATTACCCAGGAAAGGGCAATGCTGAGATTAAAGGCTCTGAGCACGTGAGAAACCTCAACAGGCATCTTCAGTATTTACTTTTAAAAGTCCAGAGTTCCAAAGCTTGGTTAGCTGATACGTTACAGCTTGTTACTACTCAGCTCCTGAAGAAACAGAGAGCAAAGGGCAGCAGAGAGGCCACGCACGGCTCAGAAGAGGAGACGTGCTCTGGTGGGGTAGAGATCCCAGCCACACAGCTAATATAGCTCAAATTATCTTTGAACTCATGGTGATCCTCCTGTCTCCTGGTAGCCTCCAAGTGCTGAGACCACCTGTGCCGCTGAACCCAGCTGCAAATTGCTTTTTCTTCCCAAGACACAGCCACCTAGACCTATATCCTAAGCTTTCCAGTATCACGAGGGCAACAATGGGAACAGTAAAATAATACCTTTTATTTGTTTTGATATTTTGGTTTTTCGAGACAGGGTTTCTCTGTGTATCCTTGGCTGTCCTGGACTCACTTTGTATACCAGGCTGGCCTTGAACTCAAAGAGATCCACCTGCCTCTGCCTCCTAAGTGCTGGCTAGGATCAAAGGTGTGTGCCACCATGCCCGGCACAGGCACACCTTTTAATGCCGTGTACCATACTGTATGGGGTGAGGGGTAGGGGAGTACAGAAAAAACAATCTTGAACCACGTTAGAACAAGTACAGGACTTGTGAAATCTAAATCTCTTCTAGTTTTCCTCTCTGTGCCTGACGGAGCCCTGCACTGCTCAGACTGACCACGGTGCAGACAGAGTTCAGGGTTACAGGTGATCTCAGCGTTCCAGAACCGGGAGGACTTGGGTCTCAAACCCCACTAGAGGGATGAAAAGAGCTGCTAAGTGTAAGCATGGAATACTCTCTTCATATTGTGTAACAGTAGAAAAATGATTTCACTAAATGTGATTCACACACAACAGTCATACAGAGAGTTGTTCTATACCTTAAAAATTTTACAAAATATTAACTTCAAAACACATATCATTCTCCAGAAAAGCTGTGTTTGCTCGCTCCCCCTACTCTCATCCTAGGTCACCTTGGGAATACTGTTAAACATGGTTCAAGGGAAAGAGGTTCCTTGACGAGGGATGCTGTGAGCTGAGCAGGTATGGTGGCACTCCTGTTATCTCAGCACTTGGGAGATGAGGCAGATAGAGTTTGTTCGGCTGGGCTACCCAGCAAGGCACTGTCTCAGGAGGGAGAGGAGGGAGGGAGGGAGGGAGGAACTGCTGAGGTTTTCCTATGTGCCAACAGCTTTTTCTGTACATGTGGCTCACTCATCTTTTGTGTTTCACTAAATTCTTGCATACTAACTTCCTTGTTGATGCCCTTTGAAGCCACAAGTTATAAAAGACAGAAATCTGAAGCCAGGCATGGTGGCACACACCTTTAATCCTAGCACTTGGGAGGCAGAGGCAGGCAGATCTCTGTGAGTTCAAGACTAGCCTGGTCTACAAAGTGAGTCCAGGATAGCACGTATTGCTACACAGAGAAACCCTGTCTCAAAAAACCAAAAGACAGAAATCTGTGAGCATCCTCATTATTTATAGTTCTTCCACATCCCAATCAATTCTTTTCTCTCTCTGTCCACAAGCTTAGGCATAAATACCGTGTCCACGGCATATCTAGAACCTCAACTCCGAGAGCTTTGCACCAGCAGACAGGACTGCTCCTGAAATATTGCCTCCGGATATGTGCCTTCATCTTTCAAGTCCTCAAGACCTACAGGCTTATAAGGATTATAAAGATGCAAGACATGAAGGTCAAAGATTTTACAACTTAGACGACGAGGTGGACTTTCTGTCGTAGCTGCCATCAGAGAGCAGCAGCCATGGCCCTGTGCTACCCCATGGCTGTGGGCCTCAACAAGGGCCACAAGGTGACGAAGAATGTCAGCAAGCTGAGGCACAGCCATCGCCATGGGCGTCTCACCAAGTCTGTGTGGGACATGATCCGGGAGGTGTACAGCTTCGTGCCCTATGGAGCTGCTCAGGATGTCTAAAGACAAGCACTCGCTCAAATTCATCAAGAGGGTGGGTACATCAGCACCAAGAGGAAGCAGGAGTTTCTGAGCAACATGCTGGCTGCCATGAGAAGGCAGAGGCCAAGAAGGACGAATGCCCCCCCATAAACGTTTATGCAAAAAAAAAAAAAAAGGCTGAGGGAGATGAGGCTGGGGTGCTAGTAAGTGAAAGAGTGCAGGGTCTCTCAAGGAATCAGCGCAGCGCAGGTGGGCATGTGGGGCCCAAGAAAGGACAGCACATCTAAAACCTAGCCCATTGCCTCATACTCTGGCAAGGGCTACAACTCATACAAAAGCTGGGGCCTCAGCAACTGGCTTGGGGGTGTCTTGGGGCTGGAAACAACCCTGTAAAGACTGGGAGACTAGAGCTAGAGCTAGAAGGAAACTAGATCTATTGCCAGCCAGTTTCCTATTGTGACTGCTATAAACAAAAGTTGCTTGTAGGATGTAGTGGCACATGGCTGTGCTAGGGAGATTGAGGCGGGAAGATCATGTTAAAAGACAGACTGGGCTACAGAGTAAGGCCCAAGACCAGCCTGAGTTACACAGCAAGACTCTATCTCAACAACAATGAAACAAAAATCAAAACAAACCAAAAAGGGCTGGTAAGATGGCCCAGTGGGCAGATATTCTTGCCATGCAAGGTGAATGATCTAAGTTCAAGCCCCAAAACACATTTAAACTCCAGAGCTGTCCTCTAACCTCAGCTTGCATATCCCTCTCTCCTCCCCCAACTCACTCTCACACACACACACACACACACACACACACACACACACACACACACACACACACATGCACCCACACACAAATTTTAAAAAAATTTAAGAAAAAAATAAGAACAAAACCCAGACTTTACATGAATAGGGAGGCTAGGACTTGGCTTCTTCTAAGTACAAGCCTTGTTGTCAAAACTACAGCAAAAGAAACATTTCAAGACCCTTGTATAAACAAACCATCAAGCCCTCTCAACTCAACTAAGAGTTACCTTGGTGATCAACATAAGGCTTGAAGGCCTGAAGGATTTTTGGCACAGCCACACCCATGTCAAGTTCTGTCAGTGTTAGCTCATTCATAAAGTAGGGGAGCTGGAGAAAAGAAACAAACAGTGAATGAGGCATATCAGTAAGCTGGCAACCACACTAAGGTCAGCTAGAGTTCCACAGACTGTCTGGGGAAAGAGTAGTTAAAGTGTTGGGACACATCTTTATAGACAAACCAGAGAGGCAGAAACAAACAAGCAGACAATCGTATAGAGCAGGAACTGGGACAGGTGTGGACTCGGGTGGCTGTCTTGGCTGAGGAGGTGAGGAGACAGAGATGAGGAGTGGCATCTGATCTGAGACCTGCCAGGTGGAGGACACAGGTGGTAAGAACGAGGAGGAATGGAGAGTAAGAAGTTGCTGCATTTCTCATAAGCAACTGGGAAAACCAAAACTAAAACCCAAAACCCAACCCCACATCCCCTGGCTGCTGGGCTGGCTGCTTCCATCTTCTTCCCAGGTGTCCATGCCCGACCTGCTCCACAACTGCAGTTATGTTCAGACTGTGCCGGTGGAGTCTGTGTCCACAGTCTCTCTCACTTCAAACTGTCTGTGGTCATCAGGGTATACCAGTGGCCATGGAGGGAAAGTGCAGGGAGAGTGTTAGCAACTGTCCTCACACCCCAGTGAAGGCCAGAGCTCTCCCCTCACAGCTCTTCCGCCACATGACGGGTGAGCTGCTCTCCACTCACCTTTGCCCTTTAGGGAGGGCCAGAGCTCCCCCACATCTGCTGGCCCAGGCAGACTGCAGTCTCCCCTTGGGTTTCTGCATCTCATCTGAGTGTGCCATCTGGTTCCTGCTGGGTCTGACTAATACCCCCAACTCTATCAGCAGGAATGTATCATAGAGAAAATAACGTGAGAGTACTGTGATCCTTCTCAGAACCCCAAGTCACCATGAACTTATCTACACTCCCTCTTGAACTCACAGAGATCCATCTGCCTCTGCCTCCAAGTGCTGGGTTTAAAGGCCTGCGCCACCACCGCCTGGTAGATTTATATTTTCTTAGTCTTTAGGTCACTTGTTATTTTAGTGTAAGAGTGCTTCTCTCTTCTTTCTCTGACAGGTTTTCAGCATGACCCTGGTTAGTCTGAACTCACATGGCTCTACCTATCCCTGTCACGCAGGGCTGGATCTAAATGCATGTGCCACCTCACCCAGCTTAGCCTAACATTTGAAGTAGGGTTTCAGCATTTTTCCCAAATGGCTAATTACAGATCTCTATCTATTCACTGAGCAACCAACCAATACCTTCCCTAATCTACACTGTCACTTTTTTTTTTTTTGGTTTTTCAAGACAGGGTTTCTCTATGTAACAGAGCCCTGGCTGTCTTAGACTAGCTTTGTAGACCAGGCTGGCCTCGAACTCACAGAGATCTGCCTGCCTCTGCTTCCCGAGTGCTGGTATCAAAGGCATGCGCCACCACGCCCAGCTACTGTCACCTTTAAATATTAGCTTCCCATCACACTGGAGTCTGCATTATAATGTTTTCTCCCAGCATTGTAGCCTTATAATTCTCTCTCTTCCTCTCCCTCCTCTCTTTCTCCTCCCCCCTCCCCCCACCTCTCTCCCGGTATGGTCTCACTCACTGTATAGCCCAGGCTGGTTTTGAGTTTAAGATGTTCCTCCTGCTTCAGACTCCTGGGTGCTGAGATGACATTGGGCTATAACATGGCTTTATAGTTCTCAAGTCCTTCTTTTCTTTTTGCCTAGAACTATCTTAGTTATATTTTCTAGTTGAGTGTTAGACTAATGTATAAAAATCGAGATTTAAAAAAAAAATTAAACACAAACTGAGATTTCCTACACAGCAAGCCTGCAGCTGGTTGGCCGTGAATCTCCTGTCTACCCAGTGGGTCTCTGCAGCTGACTCTCAACAGAAAGTGGAATCTTTCAGGATTCATCAGATGGAGAATTCCACCTTTTTTTTTTTAAACATGGGTGAGGGTCACAGGAGTACTTGTGACAAACACGGGATCCAAATAGTGTTGTTTGAGATGGGCTCTCATGTAGCCCATGCTGGCCTGAAACTCAATAACTAAGGATGGACTTGAGCTTCTGAGTCTCTTGGCTCCACCTTCCAAATGCTGGAGTGACTGACATATGGGTGCCACCATGACTGACCCCAGGGCTTCCTGCACGGTAGGCAAACATGGTATCTATCACCTCAGCTCCATATGTCAGCCTCAGTCATGCCTGTCTGAATTGGTGCTCCCTGTCTTAGATACACACCTCTGAAAAGGATCAATGTGAATGTCAGTCTATCAGTCTACAAAATGTCACTTGGCTAGGCAAGTATGCCACAGTGCTTTTTGTCTGGAATTGTCACTCAGGGCCCAGAGTTTCAGGAGCCTGCCACAGCTGGTCAAGGCACAGGCCACCTCCACCAGTGTTTCTGTGGGGTCAGGGACCTGGCACCATGTCACAGCAATAACTGAACTGTCTCTTTTCTCTGGGGTCACAGCTCCCTCTCCAGCCCCATCCTGAATCCTTTGAGGGCTGAAAAGGCAAAGGAAGGACCTGAGACAGAGAAAGGCCCGAAGGCACCTGGCTCTGAGGAGGTAACCCAGTGAGTAGCCTCTAATTGCACCACGTCAGGGGTGGGCTGGCCAGGAGGGCCCTCTGGGTCTACTGAACCCCAAGAATCTAACACATCTACAACTAAGCTCTCCTCGAGCACCTCTCTCCTAGATCAGCCTCTTTCGAATGCTGAAGAAAGTAAGAGAGTCCCTCCTCCGTGCCACTCAGCCAGAACCCCACAGGGTCCCACATGAGACAGGAACCCAGGGTTCATGCTCCTCACCCTCCTAAGTAAACTCAACTGGGGACCGAACAGTCCTGTGTATGGGATATGTTCTTGTTTGTGGATGAGCATCAGGCTGTGTGCAACGCCATCTGCTAATGTGCGTGAGCAGTAGGGGCCGAGACAAAGAGTTTACTTGCCATTGGGGCAGAAACTGTGCTTGTTTTAAACCCACGCCTGGGTACAAGATGCGACTCTTGTATGACATGAGTCATCATCATAAGCAACAGTGGCAATCCGAGATTGCAAAACTGGGAGGTATGCTTTTGTCCGTCTGTTCTCTGCCTGAGACTCCGATGGTCTTGAGGGCACACCACAGAGCAGCAGATCAGAAGGGGGTGGGGGATAAGGGGAGGGACAGTAAGGGAAGGGACAAAGTCCTCCAAGCCTGACCTGGGGCACACTTGCTCCCAGCCTAACCTTCAGTCCTGACCATAAAGAGCAGGAGCTTAAGCTGGTGAACTGCACATGCTGTTGTGAGCAACGCAAGAAGACTTCGCTAGACTTCCTCCACCAGGGAAGAGGAACCATGGCCTCCCTCTCCTCCTTAGGGGGACAGCCTCTTACTTGCCTTGACCTGAGACTCAGCCTGTCACTTCCAAGGTGACAAGGAGGTCAAGTGCACTGTAGTGGCTGCTGGCATCTCATCCCCCAACGAGGAGGGACACTGATGATTACCTTCCCTGACCATCTGGCCAGCAGGAGGCAGGCCAACTCTCAACCTACCTCTCACTATCCGGTTGACACTTGTCAAACGGCCCTCCTAAAGCCCTGCTCTAAGAATCTCTTCAGGCCAGAAGGCAGCCTTGTTTTCTTTATGGGAGAGCTGAGACTGGTCTGTAAAAGGCATACAGAGCTTGTCATAGCTCAATTAAGCTGGAAAACATTCTGTTCTTTGTCCAGCAGAAGGACCAAAATCAAACTGAAGCTGCTCTGTGTCCACATCTTTCTTCAAATCTAGGTTTCCCTTTATCTGAAGTTTTCTTGTCCAGGAGGCCTTGACCTCCCTGAGAGCAACTGCAAAGTTTTATGTCAGTGTTCATTCTACCAGGAAAAGGAGCCACAAGTTTCTGCTCCTCAAAGGGATCTATGGCCCAGAAGGACTTCTGACATTAGCTACTGATCACAGGACTCTCGGTGAGGACTTAGGGACCAAAGTGCTCTTCCCTGGCGGGACCTTCAGCAGGCCAAAGACTTGTTTCTCAGGAACCTCTCCAGGTCTCTGGTTGGCAAGCATGTCCTCCTTTTAGACAGTCATGAGGATTCCTTAGGCAGTTTAGACTCACTTCCAAGCGGGCCTGGCCTAGCTCCAAGAGCGTTCCTTCAGAAAAAGAGAGTCCATCATAAAGGGACATCTGGCCCAAAGCAGAGGTCAGTGGCAGACACATTTAGAGTGAGAACCAACTGTCCTAGCTGAGGGAAGGAAAGGGTCCTACGTAGTTCAAATTTTCCATGAGGCTTGGCAAAACTATGAGGCCATCACAAAACTAGGTATAAGACAGATTAAGGCAGGTTAAGCTGTCTCTAAGTCAGGGACAGATCAGCTACGGGAATTCCTAGATACCTAAACAAGCTCTGGAGGACCACCTAGAAAGGATGACATAGCAACAACAGGAAAAGTGACTGGTCAGGACAGCTGACTCAGTCCCCAGATACTTAGGTCAAGGTCAGTTTGTGATCCCAGACAGAAGTGCTGTCCGTGTGTGGACCGCTTAAGCCAAGAAGTGTTTTCACTTAAGGGGACAGAAGGTTCAGAAATGAAGAGCGGGGGACTCAGAGGCCTCTTGTGTGAAAAGCATACCTTAATTTTGCTGAGTTTCATCTGGATTTTCTTCGACACCACATCAGACCAGTATTTCTCGCCTAAGAAGTCCCAAAATATTCTTCCAAGCAAGGCATTCACCCAAGCTTCCTGTTCTTCCTCCTCAGAGGGTGGGGCCTCTGGCAACTGGCAAAAGAAAACAGACCAAATTACTGTCAGAAAACTGGAGACTCAGACAGGTGCTTATTTTCATAAAGCCTCCGAAGTCACGTGTAAAAATGGAAGATGTGACTTGTGCATCTTCCCTATAAATTACAAACCCCACAGCGTGCTGGTGAGCGAGAAAGGAGAAATGAAATCGGCTGTCACCGCTGCAACCTTCTCTTTGTCTACTTTCTGCTTCTGCCAGTTCTGCCAGTACTCCCATGACCCAGCTAACACTCCAATTGTGCTAGCTCAGATAACCTGCCCTGCCCACACTCCCCCTCCCAACTGACTTGATGTCCATGAGCTATCTATCAAAGCCTGCCTATCTTTCTCCCGGCTATGGTTTGGGCCTGCAATTGTCAAGCCCATCCTCATCCAGGAGGAAATCAGTTTTGCAATGGCTAGGACTCAACTTCAGTCTGATTCCTGCAAGATCAAGATATTCTTTTTTTTTTTTTTTTTGGTTTTTCGAGACAGGGTTTCTCTGTTTAACAGCTCTGGCTGTCCTGGACTCGCTTTGTAGACCAGTCTGGCCTCGAACTCGCCAAGATCCGCCTGCCTCTGCCTCCCAAGTGCTGGGATTAAAGGCGTGCGCCACCACCGCCCGGCGATCAAGATATTCTTGAGTGCTTAAAAATACTGACATTTGCATCGTCGCCCCTCTGAGACACTGAACTTAGCAGAATCAGGAGTTTCTGAAGCCCTCCCCTCTCAGCAGGTGATAAATAAAGAGGAAGGTTAAGAACCACAGGGCTAGCTGGGCGGTGGTGGCGCACGCCTTTAATCCCAGCGCTTGGGAGGCAGAGGCAGGTGGATCTCTGCGAGTTCGAGGCCAGCCTGGTCTACAAAGTGAGTCCAGGACAGCCAGGGGGTACACAGAGAAACCCTGTCTCGAAAAAAAAAAAAAAAAAAGAACCACACGGCTGGAGAGCACAGCTCTCAGGACAGATGTTTGCCCCAACCCCAGGCCAACAAACACCTTCAAGCCCACCCCTCTACCACATACAATCTGTCTGAAACATCTGCTGTGACCAGAGAGGGTGAGCAAATCTGTCTCCAGCTTCCTGAGCAGTTGCTAGACTTTGGAATCTGGCCTATCGTGGGTCCAGGGGTGGGGACGGAGGAGGCGCAGAAGGGGCTGCAGCAGCTATGAGGGGACTGTGAGGTCTGATGGTGAGCACGTCCTGTTGGGCTCAGCACTTACAAAGGCAGCAGCATTAGTGCTGTTGGCCATGAACACACACAGGCCAGTAACAGACTCTTTTAGATCACCATGTTTGCCCATCACAGTACCCCAGACAGAGGGAGACCCTGCTTCCATCTGAGGAAGGAGAGATCCCTAGTTCATGACTGAAGCCTGAATTCTAGCTCTCTGCTTACTCTGTCATGAGGAGGGTGGTCATGAAAGTCTACCGATGAGACAGACATTTGTGGCGGTATCTGAATTACTACAGCTTTATACAGAGAAGCGAACTCTTTAAAGGAAAGATGAAAAAGACGCCTAAGGACTCCTCATGCTTTCTTTGTGATTTATGTAAACACATCTGGGCTCCACACGTTATGACCACACATGTCAGCGCTCTTCTTCATGCCTTGTGCCACCATGACCTGCTCCATGTCCATCTGGCTGTGTCTCTAGGCCAGAGGTACAGCACACAGGTCACTAGGTGCCCAGGATCCAACCTTGAAGGTCTTGACTGGCTGTGAGAACCCCACGGTTTATGTCATGTAACAGTCGTGAAGACCGGACTTAGGGTCTGAGCCATGTGAGCTATACACGGAGTCGGGTGTAAAGTCAACAGGGCGCTCAGCCCCTGTGCTATGTTACAGCTGTGCCAGCTCTCTCTTTGGGAACTAGGAAGTGTGTGTGTGTGTGGGGGGGGGTTACTTCCATGTTCCAGTAACACCTGACAGTCTAGGACATGTTCTAGACCCCTCCAGATATGGATGATCTCCAAGGTCTTCCTTATGGATGTCAGTGACTCATTAAAAACAAACAGAGGCTAGAGGGGCAGCTCAGTGGTTAGAGCACCTGCTGCTCTCCGGAGAACGCCCTTTAGTCCTCAGCACCCAGTGGTGGCTCAGAACCACCATCACCTGACACCCTTTTCTGGTCTCCACAGGCATCCCACAAGGGCACATACATATACATTCAGTAAAGATGTTTAAAACTGACAGATGTTGATTTTTCTATTTTAGAAGAGGTGACTCTACCTCATTCTAGAGAATTCTATGTGTACTTCCCTGGTGCTGTCATGTCCTTGGACATTAAGCAAGACATTTTCCACCACCAAGATCTGAAGGAAGAAAAGGAGCTGTCATCAGCAGTTTCTTAACCACAAGTGTGTGCTCATCTACACCCCCCCCACACACACACACCATGTGCTATCATCTTCAGGTCAAAGGTAACAGGTGCAGGACCTCCTGAGCCCCATGATTATCTGCACAGACTTGTAAAGAAACAGCACACGCCTGAGGAAAATTACCCCCAAGCTACTCAGGCAGCACCAAACCACTGTCCACGAGACCCATGTCACTTTGAGTCTTGTAGGCTACACAGAAGCAACCTCTTAGTTTCCCAGGAGGGAATGTGTACCCTTTGTCAGTCTTTCCTTGTGATGCTCATTTTTCACAGGGAACTAGTCCCTCTACATAAACAAGCAAACAAACAAATAATAAAGAAGCAGCAAGAAACAAAGGCTATTTCACAATGACGTCCAAGCCAGAGGCACATGATATGGCAAAACGTCTGAAGGGACTGATACACAGGTTGCTTTTCTTTTTTTACCAGTTCCTGTGTCTAAAGCAGGCTCTGCATAGAGGCACAGGGAACAAAGACAAACATGAGAGCTTCAGAACACTGACAATGCATCAAAAGGACTTTACAAACGAAACTTGAACTCCATGGGCTGCTAGAACGCATTCCCAATGACTGTCATAAAAATTTAAAGCCAAAAGAATAAATGTGCATACACTTCTTAATATTGCTCTGTGGCTGCAGGGAGAAATGTGAGGAGAATATTCATTGTGCTGCCTCCTCCCTCCACACGGTTAGGAACCTCCCAAGAACGGCTTCCAAAGACAATGTTTGAGGAGGCCAATGATCCGAAGCTGAAGCAAGGCTACCGAGACTGTCTTTATAGCTCTTGGGGAGTACTGCATTTAAAATGAACTTATGCTCAACAGAGCACAGATGTACTCAGTTTTGTGGGAGGCCAGGGATGCCTTTCAGCTAAAAGTGAGCGAGAAGCAACTGCTCTCGAGTTTGGTCACGTATGTCTCGAGGCGGCACATGTGGCAGCCCTTGTGGATGCAGGACCAGATGTAGCAGGACACCTTCACACTTGTGTACGTGTTTCCCTTGATTTTAAAACAATAGGATTCATTACAGAACACAGACATGATCTCTCTTCCCAGGTAGAACAGAAACATTTTCACTCTATTTTCTTTAAATCCCATCCCTCCCCTTTTTCAGAGACACGGTCTCAATGTACAGACAGCCCAAGATGATTTCAAACTAATGATCCTCCTTCAGCCTCCTGAGTATCAAGATTACAGCCACACACCACCAAGCCCAGTTTCTGTCTTTCTCCAGTGTACCAATAATAATAATAGTAATAATAATAATAGCATGTGCCTTTAAACTCTGCACTCGGGAGGCAGAGGCGGACAGACCTCTGTGATTTACAGGCCAGCTTTGTCTTTATAAGACAGAGTCTCATGTAGCCTAGGCTAGTCTTGAACCCACTTTAGCTGAGGATGGACCTTGTCATTGATTCCCTTGCCTCCATCTCCCAAGTGCCAGGATTACAGAGCTGTGGTGCCATGCCTGACCAACTGATTCATACCCACCCACCCCTGAGACAGGATCTCTTTGTAACAACACTGAATGTTCTGGAACAAGATTTTTTTGCTATTTTTTAAAAAGTGTGTGTGTGTGTTTAGGTATATGAACTTGAGTGCAGGTGCCCAAAGAGGCCAGAGCCCTGGGAACTAAAGGTGTTGGATTCCCCTGGAGCTGGAGTTACGAGTAGTTGTCAGTGCTTGGAATTGAACTTGGGTCCTCTGTAAGAGTGGTATGCAACCTGTACTCAGCCATCGCTCCAGCCCTCATGTTTTCCACTGAAGTGTCTATTCAGATCCCTGACCCATTTTAAAACTAATTTTGTGTGTATGAGTGTTTTGCCTACACGTATGTCTGTGCACCATGTGCATGTCTGGTACCTGTAGATGCCAGAAGAGGGTGCTGGATCTTCTAGGATTAGAGTTACAGACAGTTGTGAGCCACCATGTGGGTCCTCTGACTTGAACCCAGGTCCTTTGGAAGAGCAGGCACTGTTCTTAGCTGCTGAGTAGTCTATCTAGTTTCCTCACCCATTTCGTTTGTGTGATCATGTTCATGTGTGTGTGAAAGCCAGAGGTCTACTTTGCAAGTTGTCCCTTATGCTGCCCACCTTATGTTTTGAGACAGGGACTTTCACTGGGACCTGAGACACACTGAGTGTGCCAGGCTGGTCAGTGAGCTCAGAACCACCTGTTAGTAAGCAAGCACGTAACAACTGAGTTTTCATTCCAGTCCCCTTCACATGTGCCCTTTCCCTTTGTGTGTGTGTGCATACATGCACAGGTATGTGCAAATTTTGTGTGTGTGTGTGTGTGTGTGTGTGTGTGTGTGTGTGTGTGTGTGTGCGTGTATGTATGTGTAGCCCAGAGGTCAATAATGGCAGTCTTGATCTCTTCACCGCCTTATTAGTTTATAAAGATTTCTTTCTTTTTTTTTTGAATTTTCAAGACAGGGTTTCTTTGTATAACCACTCTGGCTGTCCTGGATTCACTTTGTAGACCAGGCTGGCCTTGAACTCACAGAGATCCGCCTGCCTCTGCCTCCCCAAGTGCTGCGATTAAAGGTGTGTGCCACCACTGCCCGGCAAAGATTTCTCTCTTAATGGTGTGCATCTGGGCGTGTCTGTGTCGGGGTGAGTACACATGGGTGCCATTACTGACTGAAGCCACAGGAGCGCATGTGATCCCCTAGAGCTGGAATTCAGACTGTTGTGATCCACCTGATAAGGTGCTGGGAACCGAATTGGTCCTCTGCAAAAGCAGTGTGCATTTTTAACTGCTGAGCTCTCTCTAATCCTCAGACTTTATTTTTTTTTGAGACAGGGTCTCACAGAACCTGGAGCTTATCAGCTAAACTAAGCTGGCTGGCCAGGGAGCTTCAGGGATCTCCCAGTCTCTGCCTGCTTCCTTCAGGGGTTACAGATAAATGCCACCATGCCTGACTCTACGTGGTGCTGGGGAATCCAAACTCAGACTCTCACAAAGCAGACACTTACAGAGTGGGCCACCTTCCTATCTCTTTACCCATTTCTTAGTCAATTATTTATGTCCTTAATATCGAGTCTTGTAACTCCTTCATATAGTTTGGGTATTAGACCCATATTAGAGAAACAATTTTCAAATGTTTTCTCCTACTCTGTGAACTATCTTTTGTTTTTTTTCAAGACAGGGTTTTTCCATGTAGCCCTGGATGTCTTGGAACTCACTGTAGACCAGGATGGGCTCGAACTCACAGAGATCCACCTGCCTCTGCCTCCCGAATGCTGGGATTAAAGACATGTGCCATCAGGCCCTGCCATTACAGGCAGCTGTGAACTGCCATGTGGGTGCCAGGATTTGAACCCTGGTCCTTTGGACCTTTGAACCAGCCAGTGCTCTTAGCGGCTGATCCATCTCTCTAGTCACCCCTTTTTTTAACTTGAAAATTTGCTTTTATTACATTCATTTATTTTTTTAATAATTTATTTTTATTTTATGTACATTTGTGTTTTGACTGCATGTATGTCTGTGTGAAGGTGTCAGATCCACTGGAACAGGAGTTAAGGTTGTGAGCTGCCATGTGGGTCCTGGGAACTGAACCTGGGTCCTCTGGAAGAACAGCCACTGAGCCATCTCTCCAGCCATCATTTTGTTTATCTTTATTTAGTGTGTAGGAGTGGTTCTGTAGGGAGTTAGAATAAATAAATTAGATTTAGAAAATATATAGGGGTATCTGATACAGTCTCTTAATTTGGGGAATGAAGACCAACTTGGCTGTGAGCGATTTAGTTTATCAGCTTGTGGAAAAACAAGGTTGAAGTCAGGAAAAACAGGAAAGACTTAATGGACTAAGAAACAAAGTATTTGGCCTGACATTGTTTTCAGCTGCTAAGTGGGCGGAGCCCAAATTAAACTGAAACAGAGTTCCTCCTATTTAAGGGCAGTGCTTGGAGCCCCAAGAAAAAGAGGAGGCCCCTGATGAGAGCTCCGAGAGTCCTGCTGAAAAAAGTGCTGGCCATCATTTGATGGCCAGATCTCCCTGAGGCAGAAAGAAGCTGGTGAGCAAAGAAAGCCTGAGCAAGACACCAAAAGGCCAAGGACTAAACCCTGTGGCTCAGCTTTTGCCTAGAGGGGTGTGACCTGTCCAAATAGTGGCCTAAAAGAAACGGTGCCTGGCTTTAAGGACTGAGGCAGAGCAGCTGAGTTCCTGATTCAAAAGAAGTAAGTTGGCCTGCAGACGGCTGGGGTCTCCCAGAGAGAAGAAAGCATGAAGCCTTATTTAAGGTGAGACTGCAATAACCAACTTACGCTGACGAATCTACATCTGAGAGATCCAGAAAAAGGACTGCTAAGTGTTAAAGAATCTACAACAAAGGCTGTGTTCCTGACGACTGAGGACCTGCCCCAGAGACTGTATCCTTCTAAAAGGTTAGGAAAATAATTGTCAATAGGATTAGTGGTTAGGTTAAAGGGATTGTAGGAATTTGTAGGATTAATAGTTAAGAAATTGTTGGTATTTGTTATAGGTGAATACTGTTAGTAAATAAACAATAATAATTAAAAAGTTCGATTACATGGGTCTTTTCCATCATGCAGGTTCTGGGACTGAACTGGGGTCATCAGGCTTGGTAGCAGGCACCTGTACACACCAGCCATCTGGCTAGCTACTTTCAATGCTCTTGATGGCACTGTTTATGGCACCAAAGGCTTGAGTTTCGGTGGAGTCCAGTTTACTTTTCTTTGATTGTTTGCTTATGTTGTCTTAGTAGGAGCTTTATTTTTTCTTTTTGCCTCCTTATGTTACTTAGACAGGCGTGAACTCGTGCTTTTCTCTCAGTCTCCTGTGTGCTAGAGTTACTGATGTGCAGCACCCACGCCTGCCCAGGAGGCTTCCCCCAACTAAGATTTACTTCTGTGGTGCGCTTTATAGTTTAGAGTTTGCCTTGAGGTCTGTGATCACGTGAGCTAATTCTGCATGCAGTCTGAGGCAGGGGTTCAACTTCACTCTTTTGCATGGATGTTTAGCCGTTCCTACACCATTTATTAAAAAGACTACTTTTGGGCCAGCTCTGAGATGACTCAGCAGGTAAAGGTGCTTGCCACCAAGCCTGTTAACCCGAGTGTCTTCTCTCTCTCTCTCCCTCCCCCCCCCCTCATTTTTTTTTCCTCTTTTTTGAGGCAGGGTTTTTCTGTGTAGCCCTGGCTGTCCTGGACTCACTTTGTAGACCAGGTTGGCCTTGAATTCACAGTGATCTGCCTGCCTCTGTCTCCCAAGTGCGGATTAAAGGTGTGCGCCACCACACCTGGCTTCTCTCTTTTTTTCTTTGAGACAGGGTCTCACTATGCAGCTCTGGCTGTCCTTAAATGTACTATGTAGACCAGGCTGACCTCAAACTCACAGAGATCCACTTGCCTCTGCCTCCCAAGTGCTGGGATAAAAGGTGTGTGCCACCATGCCCCACTAAAATCCCTGGACCCACATGGTGCAAAAAGAAAACTGATTCCTGAAAGTCACCTTCCCACTTCCATGGCATGGGCACAGGGGCATGCACATATGTGTACACACATGTATACACATGCTAAATACAGGTGAGAAAGCTTAGAAAATAAAGACTACTCTTTTCCTTGCTGATTTTTCTTGGTATTCCTGTCTCCTTTAAATTTTCATTTTTAGATTAGACATACTGCTTCACTTTTTTTCTTTTTTTTCTTTTTTTGTTTTGTTTTGTTTTTCAAGACAAGGTTTCTCTGTGTGTCCTTGGCTGCCCTGGAACTCACTCTGTAGACCAGGCTAGCCTCGAACTCACAGTGATCTGCCTACCTCTGTCTGCTTCACAATTTTTAAGTTATAATGAAAATTTCCATTTCTAGTTTTACATGTTTGAAAAACACAGTGTGAAGAGGACAAAGGGCACCTTGGAAACCTCTGCCACCTTCAGGTTTCCTGGATTCTAACTGATTCTTGTTCATATAGTTCTGTTTTGTTGTTGTTTATATAATTCTCATCCCCTGAAACACAGGTGGGACTATCCTGCAATCCAGCTCACAGATACTAGATCAAAAATAGAATCCACCACCCTGAGTGACAGTGACAACAAGGCTCTTGGGCCTGCAGTGTCTCTAACACTCCCTTAGTCCTCCCACGAAACAAGTGAAGTGCCTTGCACCAACTGAGTGTGGCAGCCTCACGCACGGACGACAGGCACATGGCTGCTCTGGCAGTCTTCTCTCCCAGCAGCCGACTCCAAGGACACAGAACCCATAACTTCCTGGCTTCAAATCTGGAGCATGTGTGCAGCCAGCCTGCTGGGTGGCCCCTCCTGACACACCCATTAATCAGAAGTAATATTATCCCACCTGGAGATACTTTAAAAGAATTTTCTGAATTATCACTTAAATCACCTAAAACCAGACATTAAACATCTATAAAAGCAGTGATATTTTATAATTCAAATGCACTTTAATAGCTTCAAAGTTGTTTCTATATTAAATCTTCTGTTTTTTCATTATTATGGGTAAGAGTAACTATCAGTAATATTTAAAACTGTTTCACACAGGAGGCTAGTTGATGTTCATTAGTTAGACTTCTGGGTGTTTTGAATGTTGGTTCAGATCCTGAGCACCAGAGAGTTAACATTGGCTTAGTCACCCCCTGACCAGCAGTCTAGCTCAGTTAGCATTGGGCAACACAGCTTATAGGGAGAGATGAATGTGTGGCTGTGGTCAGCCCTACCCTCAGGGACAGAAACATTGTGACTATGGTCTGTAAGAGGGAGAAGGAAGGGGGGATGGCAGGAAGTGAGGGTAAATAGGACAAAGTATCCCAACCACCTTCTATGAAAGAGGGGACACCAGAACCTAGGTGAACATCTGGGTGGTGGCCAAGTCTGAAAACAATGGGGCAATTTGAGGAAATGTTAAAGGTTCTTTTGCGTCTCTGACCCCTTTAAGGCCCTCCTTTTGGACTCATGATGTTGGAGGGAATATGGGCGTTAGGAAACGTCTGATCTTTGGCAGAGGGATGAACATGACAATACTCAAAAGGTCCATCTTTGGTGAGGTCAGAGAAATAGGCACTGCCATCCTTGCTGGTAGGAATGAACAGTGGTACACCAGTTGGGAATGGAATTTGACGATCTCTAACCAGAGGGCATGTGCATTCACCTTCTGACCTAGTAATCCTGCTTCCAAGATTTCAGCACGGAAGACAACATGAAAGCAAATGCTCACATGTGATTCATCCTGGCACCACCAGAAACTGCAAAATACTGGGAAAACCTTAAAGTATGGAACATTCACACATCAAAGTCTCTGCATCTGTTTAAAAAGATGAGCAGTGTGAATTCTATGAATGGACATGGAGTAATTTTCAGAAAGTATTTGTGAATGGACCAGCAGCACTCAAATACTATCCATAGTATGCTAAACTTTGAGTGAAACAGAAGAGGAAATGATACACGCAGACAGCAAATCAGAGACTAAGGACACTTGCCTGTCTGGGAGTGAATGGAGGAAAACAAATGTTTTCTGATTCTTGGAACCATGTCAGTATTTGGTAGGGTGGGGTCACTTGCTCAAACCACAAAATTACTATGAAGCTGGCACATATCAGCTCTGCTGACTTGTAGAATAGTAGTGTGGGAGCCCCGTGGCAGAGTTCAGTGTCCACCCAACATGCCCTCTTCCTTGAGCAGACGTGGGAGCCTCCACCATCGCCCTGATGAACAGCACCAGTGCACCTTCTGCCTCCATCCATCCCTAGGAATGCCTGACTGACTGAAGGAAGCCCAGGCCACAAGAGGAAGAACTGAGGCGCAGTGTTTGGTGCTGGCTGACCTCCATTCAACATCCAGCACCTACCTCCCTCCAAGAGGTGCTTCCCCTTGGCAGTTGTCTTAGGGTTCCATTGCTGTGAAGAGACACCATGACCACAGCAACTCTTATAAAAGAGAACATTTAACTGGGGCTGGCTTACAGTTCAGAGGTTTAGTCCATTATCATCATGGCAGGAAGCATGGCAGTGTGCAGGCAGACATGGTGATAGAGGAGCTCAGAGTTCTACATCTTGATCCACAGGCAGCACTAAGAGAGTGTGTTCCACACTGGGTGTAGCTTGAGCATAGGAGACCTCAAAGGGACCTCAAAGCCTGTCCCCATAGTGACACACTTCCTCCAACAAGGCCACACCTCCTTATAGTGCCATTCACTATGGGCCAGGCATTTAGACACATAAGTCTATGTGGGCCATACCTATTCAAACCACCACATTCCAGCTCCTGACCCCCATAGGCTTTTAACTATAACATAATACAAATTGCATTTAGTCCAACCTCAAAAGTTCCCATAGTCTAAAAATCCAAAGTTCAAAGTCTTTTCTGAGATTCATGCAAATCTTAACTGTAATCCTCTACCACATACTTCCAACATATAATGTCACAGGATATACATTACCTACCATTCCTACACATAGGGCAGGGAGCATTGTGAGGAAATACTGGAACAAAGCAAGACTGAAAACCAGCTGGACAAAATTCAAATAATTCTCCATGTCTGATGTCCAAGCGCTCTTCAGATCTCCAGCTCCTCTCAGCGTTGTTGGCTGCAGCTCACTTCTCTCTCTTTGGCTGGTCCTACGACCTGTTAGCAGCTTTCCTTGGCAAGTATCTCACAGCTCTGGCATCTCTAACCTCTTGGGGTCTCCAAGGCAATTCAGGCTTCACTTTCACAGCTTAACACAATAGCTTCTCTGAGCCTCCATGCAGAGACACGCTGCCACCTGCCTGGACTTAGTGGCTTTCCTTGGTCGTGGAGAGAGATTCCATAACCCCTTTCTTTTATCCTTGATTCTAAAGCCAGAACCACAGGGCTGAGTTCTGCTGCTTGCTGGGGCTGGATCATGGCACCCTAGTTCCATTACATCTTCACCAGCTTTCTGATTTTCCATGGTTTCCTTCTTTGCTTAAACTTGAGTGACCTGAACCCAGGTGTGGTGGCTTTAATCCTAGTACTCCAGAGGCAGAAGCAGGTGGATCTCTCTGAGTCCAAGGGCAGCCTGGTCTACAAAGTTCTAGGACACCCAGGGCTTCACAGAGAAACCCTGTCTCGAAAAAACAAAACAAAACAAAACAAAAAAAACTTGGCTGACCTGAAACTCAATCTGTAGATCAGGCTGACCTTGAACTCAAGAAAGAGATCTGCAGCTTCTGTCTCCTGAGTGTTAGAATTAAAGGTGTGAGCCGAGCAGTGGTGGCGCACGACTTTAATCCCAGCACTTGGGAGGCAGAGGCAGGCGGATCTCTATGAGTTCGAGGCCAGCCTGGTCTACAAAAGTGAGTCCAGGACAGCCAGAGCTGTTATACAGAGAAACCCTGTCTCAAAAAACCAAAAAAAAAAAAAAAGAATTAA
Organism: Lophiomys imhausi; assembly: GCA_907164525.1. NCBI lineage: Eukaryota > Metazoa > Chordata > Mammalia > Rodentia > Muridae > Lophiomys > Lophiomys imhausi. The sequence continues at coordinate 85,338 of CAJQZJ010033585.1, read as the reverse complement.
AGGTGTGTACTAATATGCTGAGACCAAAACTGTTCTTTAATTCCTTTTGATATGATGGAATCTTAGCTGGTTCACTCTTACCCTGAGGTCACCACTCCCTTAATTACATCTAATCTTTAATCTGTTTATCTCCTTGAACACAGGGTTTAGCTCTATTCCACTTCCTGGCGCCCCTTTAAACCTTGAACCATACGTTTTGTATTTTTTCTTGTTCAACGTGCTCCTTTTTATCAAAACACTCTTCCTAAAAGTGAATATTAGTAACCATATAACAGAGTCTATACGAGGCTGTTTTGAGATCTCCTTTGCCAATGTAGTTCATCTGAATCTCTTCACTTTAGCCTCAGGCAGATTCTTCAGGCACGGGCAAAAAGCAGTCACATTCTTCACTAAATAACACAAAAACCATCTCTAGGCAACATACTAGGATTCTTCTCCTCTGAAACCTCAAGCCAGGCCCCCACAGTTCAAATCACTCACAGCACCACTGTCTTTCATGTTCTTACTAGGATGCCCCATTAAGCCCCACTTAAAACATTTCACTGCTTGCTTGCTTTCTTCTTTCTCTCTCTCCACCTGCCTCTGCCTCCTGAGTGCTGGGATTAAAGGTGTGTGTCACCACTGCCCAGATCTCACTGTATAACCAAGGATGGCAATCCTCCTGCCTCAGCCTCTTGAATGTCAGGATTACAATAGTGTGCCTCCATGCTCAGCTTTGGTTTGGCTTTTTAATGAGAGGAAACCATCCAGAAAGACTTTTATCTACCTCTTCAGGTAGAGCACAAGTGTTCTCCCTCTGATCTTCTTGGGTCTGATGAGAACCAAACAACTAAACGTGAGACGTGGGGAAGAGGGAGACGGCACAGGTAAATCGGGCACTTCTAGCGGGGCCAACCTCACCTACTCTCCCTAGAGGGAAGTCAGCTTCCACCAGAGCTGGTGATTCACAGTATGGAGGCAGTGAGCAGAGGCACATGGTCTTCAAGTGAACAAGGTCATGTGGCTCAGTCAGCAGGCACCTCCACACAGGACAGAATCAACAGAGCGAGTAAGCCAAGGGGCAGCCAAAGACACAGAGGAAGACTCCACATGTTCCTCATTGGAGGCAGGGATCTGGCCACGACAATGGGTCAAACACTACTGACCACCATGAGAAGAGGCTGGGTCTCAGCAGGTTAGGGGGCAGCACCTCAAGATGGTGGGGCACAGCACAGGCCTGTACTAGAGGCCTCCTGCCTTTGGACTTGTTCTCATGACAAATCTTCAAGAGCACTGACAAAGTCGAGGGCTGCCTATGACTGCTGAGGCATCGGAACTCTATCACCAACAACTGTCACCTTCCTATCTAGAGCCTGTTGCTCAAAGTGCAAAAACTAGGCATCACTCCTGCTTCCTTTCCTCTCAGCCCACATCTGTCCATCACAAAACCAGTTAGTTCCTCTCCCAACTACCCGCTGTCACCTGCATCTCAGCCACCTCCACTGCTTTCCGCCTACTCCTACCTTCCTGCAGCCTTTCTTCATGGAGAGTCACTTATGCTTCAGCCTCAGAACAATGGCACTGTCTGTTCAAAACTTCCCAGGACCTCCCTCAGAAGAGATCTGAAGAGGCTCTGCTTACCCTCCACATCAGCTACCTCCCTCTCATGTCCTTATTTGTTGCCCACCTTAACCTTTGAGTATCCCAACTGCATTCCTGCTGTGGAACCTTTGTAGACAGGGGCCCCTCTAGAATGTTCTCCTAGCATTCACTGTGGCTCACTGATCTCCTCCGAGACCCAGATAACACAAATAGCAGCGGAGCCTTTCTCTATTGCCTTTACCAAGCTTCAATCCTTCCTGCTACCTAATGCTTGCTTTGTGGCATCTCTCTGAATACAAACTCTGAGAGAAACATGCCTTTCCATGTCTAGCTTATCACCATGTCTTCAGATCCTGGAACAGGGAGGGCCTGGCATGAACCCCTCACATACGAAGAGCAGAAAGGCCCCAGGCCCAGCAGGTTTACCTTCTTCCCAGCTGTGGGACTGCTCTCTGCACTCTGCGCTGGGCTGCAGTGGGGGCTGTGGTCACCGTGGGGCACACACCTGCCCATGTACACGCTGTAGTCTAGAAGCATCTTCTGCCTCACGTTGCCCACCAGCTCCTTCTGTTTTGGCTGGGACATCACCTCCTCCACGCTACCTTTGCTGCTGCTGCGGCTGTGGGTCAGGTGCCCCGAGGGGCTGCTGTGTCTGCTGTGGGCGGGCAGGAGCCCTGGGGTGAGAAGTGATGGCTATTAATACGAATGACAAGAAAAAAGGCAGGAATAAACTGAATGCTCATGAGTTAAATGGAAAAGCAGCTAACATGCCAGCAAACGATTAAAAAAATCTTTACCCTGAATAAAGGACTTCTGCTGTAACAACAGAAGGATTTTAGAATAGTTTTTATCCTTCTGCAAGGTAATCTTGAAATGCGGGCAGTGCAGTATGCCAGGTGGGTACCTTTTTCTTTGCTCCACCAATCTTTTAGGAAAACATAAAGCACAAAGCACAGTGTACCGTCCAGGCAGGGTGGACCTGTGAATGCCAACAGGGTAGAGGGCGGGTGCACAGGCAGATAGTGAATTGCTCACCCACAGCTCAGGGCACACCACGACACCATCTTTCATTCAACAGACCACTCATGAAGCACCTTCTCTGGACCTGTTCCATGTTAATCAGGGGAACAAGGTGAATCCTTGCCCTGGAAGTCAGACACTTGGGAAGATAAGTCACAATCACCCATAACAGGCATTGCCAAGAGTCGCTGACCCGGCAATGACCTCCCACCAGGAACACTTGCACTATCTTTTAAGGAAAAAGCTGCCATTTTCCTTGCCCTGGCAGAAGAACAAGGCAGACAGAGAACAACATATCAAGAAGCAAGATTCAGCGAAGTCCTGTGATGAAGACACACAGAGGGACAGGAAGTCTGGGTGGAGGGAAAGGTAGGAGCCTGACTGTCAAGTGTCTCAAGGGTGACCCCAAGTTCAGTTTATCCTATTGCAATAGAGAGTTTTAAGGATGGAAAGTGTCTGATTCCGACCAACTGATTCACTCAGGTTTACTGTGAGAGAAAGGTAAGAACAGAGAGGTCAAAATCCAACTCATCACAGGCATTGCCAAGTTTCCAGCCACCTGAACTGCGGCTCTCTCTGTTCCTCCAAAGACTTCAGAAAGCTACTTTAACTTAGTTTTTTTTGTTTTTGTTTTTTTTTTTGAAGCTAGGTTATTTCCAGGACTGAGCACCTGAGGTTTTACATAGAATTCAAACTTTTTATAACCCTTTATTGTTTTCAAACCACTTCAAGGTTTAACATTATTTTTAAATGTCAGGACAATGCTATACTCCACCCCCCCAATTTTTTTTTAATTGAAAGACTTTAATAGAAAATGTAGTGCAATCCAAATAAAATCTAGAGTTTAGTTAATAAACAACAACTTAAAAAAGACTGAATGAAGAGCACCCCTTCCCTAGTCCAAGGTCACAGGATGAGAACATGACTATGGTGTTCCCTGCCCACGGAGCAGCTTCTTTGTTTGAGGTGAGACAGAACATAGGAGCTGTTACCACTCTACAGATTTCATGGCTGGCCCTTGGGAACATCACGCTGGAATTTTGCCAGGGGAGCTCATGGCTTCCCCTCTCTCTAGGTTCTGTTCCTCCTGCAGACACTTCTGTTTGTAGACAGAAACTTAAGGGCCAGACATTTGGAATCTCCATCCTTATTTGGGCCTCCTTGAACCAGAACCTGAACCATGAGTTGCCAGAGAAACCTATGTTGTGTCTCTAAGCGATAGCACCTGAGAGAGAGGACAGACCTGAGTCAACTGGCAAGGCTTCTCTCATGTGGCGTTTATAGAGGTGCCTGGCTTGGAGATTCATCACCAGCATCACCTTTGTAGCTGATTACAAACAAGCCAGCTGGGCAGTCACTGTTCGGGGAGCCTTGAAATACAGTACTGTCTTCACCCACTGCTCTAAGGTCCACATCTACTCAGGGTTTTCAGGTAGCCCCGAATAATCAAGGTACTGCTTGCAGTGTGAGAGTGAGGCCTGCTTGATTTCAGTGTGAAGTAGGCGCCAAGGCCTCCCACATTCCTGGCTCTTGCCACTGACTTTGTTGTGTTGCAAGTGCAAGTCATTAAAAATAACCAAATGCAGCTGAGCATGGTGGCACATGCCTTTAACGCCAGCCAGCACTCTGGCTGCAGTGGAAGGGCTCTCACTGTGTGGCCCTGCCTGGCCTGGAATTCACTACATAGATAAGGCTAGCTTCAAACTCAGAGATCCACCTGCCACTGACTCGCCAGTCCTGAGATTAAAGGTTTAATTAAAAATTAAACACTAGGGTCTTAACACTTTCATCAGACTAGGGTCTCCTGAAGCTGCTTTTATGAGAGTGCCAAGAAAAAAAAAAAAAAGAGTCCCAGGTTCCACCACACGCTAACCCTGAATACCTGCAAATGGACTGTCACTGGAAAAATGATTTAATATGAATGGTGGTAGTGGTTTCTGTAAAAGGTATGCATGTCGCTGGGCATGGTGGTGCACACCTTTCATCACAGCACTTGGGAGGCAGAGGCAGGCAGATCTCTGTGAGTTCCAGGCCAGACTGGTCTGCAGAGTGAGTCCAAGATGGCCAGAGATACACAAAGAAACTCTGTCTCGAAAAACTAAAAAAAAAAAAAAAAAAAAGGTCTATACATCATGAGAACTGAGAACACACTTTAAGTGGCAGAGAATAATGAACTAAAGGTTCCTGCCCACCTGCCACTCTCTTAATTTTCCCATGAGCCCTTTAAACACGTACATACTTAGCACAAATGCTATTACCTGATTTACTTCCAGAAACACCAGACAACTTCTTGAGGTCTGACTTCAGCTTAGATGCCAGAATGAACCTCCTAAACCACTCCTCTTTTTCTCGGCCAGTTCTCCCAAACAAATACAGTATCAGGTCTCGATGGCTAGATTTTGTGCCCTCTTGAGGCTGGGGTGGCTTCTTGAGGTCTTCGCTTGCCACCTCTCTCTCAGCGGGTGGCTTCTCCTCACTAGGTTCCTTATCAGTCTGCGCCTTAGACATAAAGTCATCTTGCTGACCGAGCTCAATACAAATGGGATATTTTTTATTCCAGATTCGTTTGCGGGCCAAGCTTTTAGGTACAAGGTAAATCTGCAGAGAAAGAAAAATGATGATTTACACATTAAAGAGAGTCTACCTTGTGCATCAGCGTTACACATCAGAAAGGTTAACCTTTTGGAACCTTCGACTAAAATGATGGAAGTTAAGTAACTCTTTTTTTTTTTTTTTTAAATTTATTTATTATGTATTCAGTATTTGCTCTACATATATGCCCGGGCAGATCTCAATGTAGATGGCTGTGAGCCACCATGTGGTTGCTGGGAATTGAACTCAGGACCTTGGGAAGAACAGCCAGTGCTCTTAACCTCTGAGCCACCTCTCCAGCCCGGTTAAGTAACTCTTAACTCCTGTCTATAACCTGACTGCAGAACCCAGAAGAGATTTTTAAAAATGATTTGTTGTTCCTCAAAATTCCTACATGTATGTATTTAAGAACCATACAATGAATATCTTTCGTTCCCAGGCAAGCACAGAGCAGTAACATTTAACTGGGTATCATCAAATAGGCTTGGAGACCATCTGAGTTAGTGGCCCTAGGCCAAGCGTAAGCTGGGGAAAACCATCTATCATTCTAGACAGGGAGTGCAGGCCAATGCCGGGCATTAACTCAAGAATGAATCTATAGCTGGGTGTGGTGGTGCATACTTTTAATCCCAGCACTAGGGAGGCAGAATTAAGTGGATCTCTGTGAGTTCAAGGCCAGCCTGGTGTTCAAAGCGAGTTCCAGGACAGCCAGGGCTATCCAGAGAAACCCTGTCTCGAAGAAAAAAAAAAAAGAATCTATATAACAATTACTTTTTATACTTCTTTCACTGTGAGAGAACTTAAACACTTACACAAGCTATAGGAACAGAGAACCTATGTATGTGTGGAATTAACAATTTACATTTTCACAAAAATAACGACAACACTTTATCAAAATCTACTGGCATGTGCATGCTTTTGACATTTTACAGAGCTTTATAGATACTTGACATCACCACATGTAGCTTTTAGATTGTAAATCCAGTGATTTTTTTTTTCTTTTTTAGGTTGTGTGTGGAGGGGGCAGGTTGAGACAGGATCTTACTATGTAGTACAGCACAGCCTGGCCTCAAACTATGTACCCCAGGCTAGCCTTGGAATCAAGGCGATCCTCCTGCTTCTGGCCTCCTGAGTTTACATGTGTGTGCCATCACACCTGGTGCACGTGGTGTTGGGGGTAGAACCGCTGGCTTTGTGTATGCACAAGCATTTTACCAACTGAGCTGCATCCCTGGCTCTAAAACCAGCTTTTAAACTCAAAGTTCTGAGTTCAGAGGATCCTTGTCCTGGAGTGTAGATCGTGGAGTTGCAGCACGTGCTCCGCCTTGGAAGTTCATGGAAACCCAGGCTCAGCTTCTCTGAGTTCAAGGCCAACCTGGTCTACAGAGTGAGTTCTAGGACTGCCAGAACTACACAGAGAAACCTTGTATGGGGGGGGGGGGAAGAAAGAAAAGAAATCCAGGCTCTCAGGTCCCGCTCAAAGTTATTGCACCACAACCTGCATTTCAAGAGATGCCCAGTGATTCAGTTTTGTCTGAGAGAAGCCTTCAGAGAGCACACTGCTCCCTAAACAACATCAGGGGTGAGGTGCAGCATAGCAACCAAGATTCCAAATGCTTTTCATTCATTTAAGCTCTGCTTCCAAAATACCCAGACTCACCTTGCTGTCTGAGAGGTCGTAGATTTTCTGGCTGATATAGGTCACCTCTGGCTTTGTTTCATTGTAGCTCGCTCTCCTGGATATGTTTTTGTTGGGCTTTGAAAGTCTTAAGGTTTCACCCTCAAGCCGGACAAAGACTGAATGTGTCAAAGTCGCATGGTAAGTTTCTGGATCATAGTTGTAAATCTCATTCATCCATCCCTGATGGAGAAAAACCTTTATTAGTAAGACTGAACAGTATGCCAGTGGTGAATCCTGAATATCAGGACTGAAACTCACAACATGCAGTGTTAACTTCCTGATGCTGATTGCTGAGGAGTAAGTTGGTATGGTTTTGATAACCAAAAACTTTGAGGAGGCAGAATGCTAATGTCCACTACCCTAAATATGTGATTCTTCTCTTAAAGCTGACAAGCAAATGGAGAAATTCAAAAGTCGTATGCACATAAAGGAGCAAGGCTCCCTGCCTAATCTCCCTTGGGAATGAGAACTGAGCCAGTCTGACTTTTTTCTGTTTGTTACAAGATTTTTTTTTCTTTTTTTTGTTTTGTTTTGTTTTTAGGTTTTTCTGTGTATCCATGACTGTCCTGGACTCACTTTGTAGGCCAGGCTGGCCTTGAACTTGCAAAGATCCACCTGCCTCTGCCTCCTGAGTGCTGGGATTAAAGGCGTGCACCCCCACACCCGGCCTTGTTACAAGGTTTCTTATGTAGTCCAGGCTAGCCTAGAACTTGTGATCCTCCTGCCTCCACAGCCTGAGTGCTGTAATTACTGGTGTGTGTCACCATGCATGGCTCCCATTCCAGCGCTGTTTTTAGATTACACTGACTGATTTGTTTATTACACATGTGCTGCAGTGCATCTGTGGGGCCAGAAGACAACATGAAGGGGAAGGCAGGTCTCTCCCTCCATCATGTGGGACACAGGACTGAACTCAAGTTGTCTAGCTTGGTAGCAAGTACCTTTCTTTACCCACTAAGCCATTTTACCAGCACCAGTCTAGCTTTAATTAGCCAAACTCTGCTGTTTTCATCCTACTTGCGAACAATGTGGCTTTTCGCAGATCACATTAATTCCTGTTACCACGCCTCCAAGACTCAGGAAACTTACTAGCTTGTTTCAATGAAATGGTAACATGTACCTCATGTAAATCACACTGTGAAAAGAAGATGAGTAAGAATTAGGCAGCAAATAAATAAACATGTGCAATTAACACATCACAGTTACTATAGTAATTTAAATAAAGGAGTACAGCTGTGAGCCAAGGACTGACCCAGCCTCAAACTGGTATGAATATATTCATACAATGGATTGTGTTTTTTTGTTTTGTTTTGTTTTTTAAGTTGTAAAGACTTATGAGTGTGAGTGCTTTGCCTGCAAGTATGGTGCCCATACTTTGGGCATGCTTGGTGCCCAAAGAGGTCAGAACAGGGATTCAGATCCCCAAGAACTAGAGTTAAGGATGGCCATGCCCCACCACGTGGGTGCTGGGAACCAAACCTAGGTCCTCTCCAAGAACAATAAATGCTTTAAAAGCTGAGCTCTCTCCACCGGAAAATTGTTTTCTTTATGTCAATGTGTCTATCTGTGTGGGTGTATGCACATGTGTGGGTGCTTGCAGATGCCAGAAAAGAGCATCAGGGCAAGCTGGAGTTATAGGAAGTTATGAGATGTGTGACATGGGCACTGGGAACTGAACTCTGGTCCTCTGGAGAACAGCAACTGCTATTCACCACTGAGCTGTCTCCCCCGCCCCTGCTCCCCTTTTTCTGAGATAAGGTCTCATCATGTTGCTCAGGCTAACCTTGAACTTTTGATCCTGTAGCCTTGGCTTCCCAAGTAGTGGGGGTTACAGGCCTGTGATGTCAGGCCCAGTTTTACACACGGACCTCAAAAATAACATTTAGTGATACTGAAGTGCACGAACAACACAGAAGGCATAAAATATAATCAAAGTACATCATACATATACATGAAAACAAAATCCATAATTTTGTATGATAATATATGCTAATATATGCTAACTAAACACAATAGCAAACAGACTGTACTAATGTAATAATGTACTAATGCAATTAGTATTATCGCTTAACACTTTGCCTGCCATAAAGTATTTTCTCAGATTTTTATGAACCATTGAGGCCTCTTAAAAGTTCCATAAGTGGCTGGGCGGTGGTGGCGCATGCCTTTAATCCCAGCACTCGGGTGGCAGAGGTAGGCCGATCTCTGTGAGTTCGAGGTCAGCATGGTCTACAGAGTGAGTTCCAGGACAGCCAGGGCTGTTACACATAGAAACTCTGTCTCAAGAAAACAAACATTACTTACTCCATAAGTAATGTTAAATGGCTTGCTTTGTAATGGGCAGACAAGTACTTGAGACACCTAGAATTGGGAAAGCTGTTTCTATGGTAAATATTTGTGTCTCTCAGCAGCGCTGACCTGAGCCTCTGAGAACCAGGACTCCTCAGAACCCCCTTCATTTGTTCATCCATCATCACAATGTGCACCAAATCTATATGACAAGTAAAATTTTGGGTTAATTACAAAGATTTTTTTTTTAATGTGTATGAGTGTTTTGCCCGCATGAAAGCATGCATCCTTGCATGCCTGATGCCCAGAGAGGTCAAAGGGGGCACAAAATGGTTGTGAATTCCCATGTGAATACTGGAAAACAAACCAGTTCCTTTGCAAAAACAAGTGCTTTAACCACTGGACCATCTATCTCTCCAATTTGTGGGTAAATAATCTAGTTTTCACGAAGTACCTTTTGGTATTAGTAAGCATCATAAAATGAGTTAGGCTGGGGCTGGAAAGACGGCTCAGTGGTTACGAGAGGAGGCTGCTCATAGAGAGCCTTAGGCTAGGTACCAGCACCCATGCTCCTAATCACCTGTAACTTTAGTTCCCAATGCTCTGCCTTCCAAAGGCATCTGTATGCATGTGCACAACCCACACAAAGTCTCCCATATACACACAATGAAAAATAAAACTTTGGGGTATAAAGATGGCTATGTGATTACATGCATTCTCTACTCCTGGAGAGAACCTGAGTTCAGTTCCCAGCACTGACACCAGGTGGCTCACAACTGCCTCTAACTCTAGCTCCAGGGATCCAGAGCCCCTCCTGACCTCCAAGGGCAACTAAACTCGTGAAATCCATCATGTCTCTCTTCTGGTTCACATGGTTCACATTACTACTTCTACTTGAGAGACTTTGGGAAGGAACCTAGAGTTTTCACTGTAGAAAAGATTTTTTTTTTTTTTTTTGGTTTTTCGAGACAGGGTTTCTCTGTGTAACAGCCCTGGCTGTCCTGGCCTCACTTTGTGGACCAGGCTGGCCTCGAACTCACAAAGATCCGCCTGCCTCTCCCTCCCAAGTGCTGGGATTAAAGGCGTGAGCCACCACTGCCCGGCTGTAGAAAAGTTTTAAACCATGAATTCAATTTCTTTTTCCAATGGACTTCCAATGTTAAGGTGTGTGTATATATATATATATATATATATATATATATATATATGGGTTTAGTTGCTGGCTTTTTAAATAAAGACTAGTCTTGCACTTGTGATTCTTCTGCCTCAGTCTCCTAAATCCAGGGATTACAGGCATATGCCACCAGGCCTGCCTTATTTGCGTTCTCTCTCTCTCTCTCGATTTTTCAAGACAGGGTTTCATTGTGTAGCGCTAGACATTCTGGAACGCACTCTGTAGACCAGGCTGGCCTCGAACTCACAGAGATCCATCCACCTACCTCTGCCTCCTGGGTGCTGGGTTTAAAGGTGTGTACCACAACTGCCTGGGGCACTTATGAGTTTATATGCTCTTAAGAACTATTAAACCAGCCGAGCGGTGGTGGCGCACGCCTTTAATCCCAGCACTTGGGAGGCAGAGGCAGGCGGATCTTTGTGAGTTCGAGGCCAGCCTGGTCTACAAAGCGAGTCCAGAACAGCCAGAGATATTCAGAGAAACCCTGTCTCGAAAAACAAAAAAAAAAAAAAAAAAAAAAAAGAACTATTAAACCAAGGTGTGCTTTGAAGAATTTATTTCAGCTAAGTTCCCAACTTCTGGTCATAATGTGATATTTCACTGTAATCTTTGGGTTAGGGGGGTTGCCTGTGTCCAGAACAGGGCTAAGGTCAGGTGGTACAGACATATAATATGGAAGATGCTACGTGCCCTATTCTATCACTCCCAGCCTTATCCTTTCAGGGTCCCTCACTCACCGTGGGGCCAGGTTAGCAGTCAAACCTTGCTTTTTCACCTGAGGACTGGAGAATCAAAGTCAGGTCCTCATCCTGTACTGAAGGAATCTGTGCCCCACTCTGCAATGACATCCTTCTTCAGTCCTGGCAGTAATCTGTACTTCTTTCAAAAGTTTCTCTGTTGAACATAAACTTTTACTACTGCTAAGTTTCCTTCTAAATCCTACATTCGATGAAATCTGTTACATGCTGGATTTCTTATCTCATTCAACTGGAAACATTTTCTAATTTCCCTTCTACAGGCTATTTAAAAATATGTTTTTAATTTTCAAATTTTGAAGAATTTTTAAGATACCTTTCTGTTACTGACTTCCAGTTTAATTGTATTCTGACCAGAGAACATTCTCTCTAAATTCCTCTTTTGTTAATCAGCCACATTTTTGTTCATCTCTTACATTTGAGTCCTTTTGATGACATTCTTGGCCTGAGATTTTTGCTGTAGTCCTTAGCAACCAACCACTTTATGGGGCTTCCCGTCTCTATTCCCCTAGTTTCCTGTTGTCATCAACCATAATTAGGTTGACTTGGTGCCAAGCACAGGCCCCGGCCACCCTGACATGGACAGGCTCATCACTATTGGATGCAAACAGAACGATGGGCTTGGCACTTAAGGCTGTGGCAGCTTCATGAAGCCCATGTGCTAGGACATCGAGGATGAGAGCGGCCTCTTCTAGAGCTGAATTAATGTCTGTCACCGCTCCAGCACGGATGCCTTTGCTCAGCAATGATGGTGGGTTACAGGTGGCAGACTGAATCTTGGACACACACTAGTCTCCACCTCCTCCCCACTCAGAGAAGGGGGAAAGTATTTCCTTCTTCCTTTTCTCTTCTTTTTTTTCTGGGGGGGGGGGGTGAGACAGGGTTTCTCTGTATAGCCCTAGCTCTCCTGGAACTTTGTAGACCAGGCTGACCTTGAACTCAAAGATCCTCCTGCTTCTGTCTCCCAGGTGCTGGGACTAAAAGTGTGAGCCACCATTTTTTAAACACCTGTTAGGTTTTGCATGCCAGAATATGTCTATTTTGGTGACAGGTTTCCTCTTTCTCTTAGTTTTTTGAGACAGAGTTATTATGTAGACCACTCTGGCCTCAAACTCACGGTCTTCCCAGCTCAGCGTCTCTAGTGTTGAGAATGATCCAGCATTTACAGATCCCCACTGTCAGACTCTGAGATCAGAGACACACACTGTTGTGTTCAGTTTATTGGCAACAGTTCTACATGCACTCCACAAACAAGCCAGCTGCTGTTACTGAGTAGAGTTTGTCCAAATGTATTCTTCTCTTTAAACACACACGTATGGAGAAACTTCTATCAAGTTTTTCGCTTACTTCTTTGCTTTTCAAATTTGGAAAATAAGACACCACACCAAAAGTGTGAGAGCTGGGCTCCACTCTGCCTCTGTACATAGGTCAAGCACACTGCCGTTACCCTGTGCCCTCTAACAAGCTGCAGATCAATTCTGTTTCTAGCTCAATTCTTGTAACTGGTAAACAAAGGCAATGTTCGCCATAATGCTTCCGGGAGCTGGTTTGCCACAGAGCAGGAGCTCAGCCCAGGAGCCTGAAGAGCAGGCTTCTCCCAAGCTCTGCCTCTAATCAGCAGAGCCACAGTTCAGAGATGAGTAAGCAGTTATCCACTGCTGACAGCTCTGTCACATACAGGTCACCCTCTTCATTCCCCAAATACCAGGACAGCCTGATTCAGAGTGGTGTAAAGGAAGGGAGGAGCTTGGGGCCTAAGTACAGAGATCAAATCCAACCTTACCTGCCCTGCTCTCCAGCAGCAGAGGCCAGGGGGCCAGGCCAGGCCTTCCCTGGAGACAGCCAGCTCCAATATTCGCCCAGCATGACCCAGGCCAGTGCTCCTCCCATCCTCATCTCCCCTGATGCCCAGCAGCTATGGGTTCTTTTTTCCTTCCCTTTCATCTTCAGATTTCCTCCTTCCTGAAATGACAGGTTCCTTCAATCCTGCTCAACAGATCGAGTTGAGGCTAAAGTCCATGGTGGACAAACAACAAACATACCACTCATGATCAAGACTCAGATGGCGTGCACTGTGGATAACCATTTGTTGGCTCTAGGGGACCCTATTGTGCTCATATTTGATTTTGTGAAATCCTTTTGAGAAAATACCCTGACTTCCACACACTGTTTGCAAGACAGTATCAGGAGGCTCAGGTTCCAACCCCACCTCCAATACCTGCCAGCTACAAGGTGGGTGCTGCTCAGTCCTCGGACCACCACTTTTCCATCCTGTAAAAGGTTTAGCTTAGCTTCCTTCCTTCCTCACTACAACTCATATTCTACATGTAAACTACAACATTTCTCCATGCTGACAGTACTTTTGGGAGCATAATTCATACAATAAAAATGAACAAATCGGAGCTGGAGAGATGGCTCAGCGGTTAAGAGCACTGGCTGCTCTTCCAAAAGATCCAGGTTCAAATCCCAGCACCCACCTTTAATCCCAGCACTCAGGAGCCAGAGGCAGGGGGATCTCTGACTTCAAGGCCAGCCTGGTCTACAAAGTGAGTCCAGGACACCCAGGGCTACACAGAGAAACCCTGTCTCAAAAAAAAAAAATGAACAAATCTTAAATATGGTTTTGAAGATACTAACAAATATTCACAATAGCACCTGGCATCGAGGCTCACATCATGTCCCAGGAACTTCATGTGCATTATGTTGTTTACCTCTACCAATTTCCTACACCCACACGTGCAACAAAGCTCAGATCACTCACCCCTGAGTGATCTGCCTCTCGATTAAGGGAGACTGGTACAGCTGGGACTCGGCCTCAGGTCTGTCTAAATGAGGTGTGGCCTCCTATCATGGCCCCATGACATGGCTCTATAATCTGGGCAGTGTCTTGCCACCCTTCAGGTCATAGCAAAAGTTGACACCTCTCTCAGGAAGCTGCCATTCTCTGCTACCCTTTTGTCCTCACTGAACCTTTTAACTGATTGCTTTAATTAACTAGCAGCAAAGTCCACAGAGCAGAGAAAGCAAGACAGCTTCAGTACTGGCAAGTGTCTCTTGATTGAGCATATGAATGAAGCCTGATTCAGAAAGTAGCTATGAGGGTTAAATGAAATCTTCAGAACTCGTAAGCCCAACACGCTGCTCCCTAACCCACCCCAGCCCATAAGGACAGTGAGGCTGCACTCCTGGAGACACACCAAGGAACAAGCTGAGCAATTACTTGCAAGGAGACTCGGCCACTGTCCCCAAGGAGAGGGATCAGAATGAAAGCAAATAAAACTGAGGTAAGGAGCCTGCCTGCAGAGGCAGGAACTGCAGTGGGATCCACATTAGACAGGCAGCCTGGTGGACTGGCCTTGGGCTCAGACCAAGATGCTGGCCCAGCTCAACTCTGCTCCGATCCCTCAGTCAGCCCCTGAGATACCCCAATGCTGTAAGCCAGGTCTTCCTTACAGCAAGCCCTGACTCCCTGAATTAGGCTGCATGTGAGATTTCTAGCCTTGAACAATCAGATTCACAACCCTAAGAGCAGCACAGGAACTCCAAGGCCCCACTGTTCTTCCCCCCTCACCTGCTCTAACATTCTTAACCCTAAATTTACCAAGTGAGGTATTTCTCCAGCTTCACTTTGTTGTGGGAGTGGGCATAGAGAGTGTGACACACAGCTAGTCTCTCACTCCAAGAGCCGCAATCTCTCCACTAACACCACTGATATGTCAGACAAGGCTTGTTTCTTTCTGAACCTGGACTGTTCAAATGGAAACAGTGCCTGGCCTTGCAGTCTGGTCCTGTGACTGAGGCGTTTAGAAAGGTCAGGGGTTTCTCTTCAATTCTCTGCTGGACTCAGAAACCATGTTTGGCTGGAAGTACAAATCACGATCTATAAAGGGGCCCATTTAATCCTGGGAAAGATTAAAAGCTACAATTAACCTTCTGCAAAATAATAAAGTCTGGAGGAGCTACTATTATGCTCCCTCTCTCAATCACCGTGCCAGGGAGGAGTTCAAGGCCAGTGCTCTGTGCTCAGCTGGATGCGGAGCTGAGCAGAAGAAAGAGTTGATCCTCTGGCCCCAGGAAGCAATGAGAGTCCTCTGTGTGGCGCCTGGGCTGACACTGCAGCATGGCTTTACCCTATGGCTATGCTGGTGTGCAGACTTGCCTATCACTCACATCCCCAGCTCATCCCTTCATCTATTAAAAAGAAGCCCCAGAGGCAGGAGGCTGAGGCCAGGACCTGGGGCCACCGCTGTTGATACTCGCCTCTGAAATTAACGTACAGATGGACTGAACTTCTTTTGCCCCCAAATGACACACAAGCAGGACTTTGTACTTAATGAAGTTTAGCCCCCTTCTGATGTATTGACAGTTGGGAACCAGAGTCACCTATTAAAACAGCATCAAAGATCTTAGGGTTGAAGAACAGGAAAGACTTTTGGTACAAATCTAGTTTTATCCAAGAAAGACAAAGCAAACCTGCAGACACACAAAATTCATACTATGGATGATAGCCGCAAGCAGACAGTCAATATTTAAAGTACATGTGATTCAAAGCCACTTCAGAAAAAGAGGAGGGGGAGTCCATTAGCGGAAGGAAGATGACAGCATCAATATTGTCCACATCCTCCAAATGACTGCTTGCTTCAAGGTTACCTTCACCGCCCACCAATGGAGTCACAGCTAAGCCACAAACTGTGGGACATGGCCTTTATCTGGGCCTTTCTATCCTTCACAGGAACATTTCCCAGCTCAGGTGAGGTTTTAATTGAATGCATTTTAAATTTAGGTGCACTGGCAGAATGTAATAGAGTAGGCGATAAGAAACTCCCAAATTAGGCAGACAAATTAAATGATCTCAGACCAACCTCTGAGATAACCAAGGTCCTATTTAAGTTCATACGTAATAAACACCAGATCACATCATTTTAACACTGTATTGTTAATAACAGACCAGCAAACAAGTACAAGAGTAGCCTCCAGCTTTCCAGACTGCCCGCCCTATAGTCACGCAGTTTTTAATACACACCAACAAAGCCGGGCGGTGGTGGCGCACGCCTTTAATCCCAGCACTTGGGAGGCAGAGGCAGGCGGATCTTTGCGAGTTCGAGGCCAGCCTGGTCTACAAAGCGAGTCCAGGACAGCCAGAGCTGTTAAACAGAGAAACCCTGTCTCAAAAAAAAAAAAAAAAACCAAAAAAAAAAAAATACACACCAACAATATTTACCTTCCCTTATAAGTCACACAGTGAACAAGAGAAGCAGAATGAGGGCAACATTAGCCTTTTTGCCAATTTTTACTATATTGTCATGATATCTTTAAATTTTTTTTAATTTTGCTTATCATTGTGTGTGTGTTGAGTGTGAGAGAGAGAGTGTGTGTGTGTGTGTGTGTGTGTGTTTCAGAGGACAACTCTGTCGAGTCACGTTAATTCTCTCCTTGCACCTTTACCTGAGTTCTGCAAATCTGAGGTCATCAGGCTTGTGTGGCAAGTGCTTTACGGACTGAGCTATGTCCCCAACCCCTCTTCATATAGCTGACAACCTAAAGCACCATACATGGTCTCAGGGTGAAGCTTACTGTTGGTAATAATAATGGATATAATCTGCATTCCAAGGTCAAATAGATGATTTGATTTCTGTCTGCAGGTATATCTGCAGGCCAGAAGAGGGCACCAGATTTCATTATGGATGGTTGTGAGCCACCATGTGGTTGCTGGGAATTGAACTCATGACCTCTGGAAGAGCAGCCAGTGCTCTTAACCGCTGAGCCATCTCTCCAGCCCATGATTTGATTTCTGATGCTAATGGCCAAAGGTCAATATATGATCATCTATATGTCAACTATCACAAAGCTTAGTCATTTTTTTAACCTAAAAAGAGAAAAAAAATACAGATAAAAACTAAAAACTAAGATTTTCTTCTTGATAGTATCATCAGCAACGTACTGGACAATGCTCAGAGAAGCTACAAACAAAGCAGTGACTTAAGAACAGAGGCCTGGGCTGGGCGTGGTGGCGCACACCTTTAACCCCAACACTTGAGAAGTAAAGGCAGGCAGCTCTCTGAGTTCGAGGCCAGCCTGGTCTACAGAGTGAGTTCTAGGACAGCAGGGCTATACAGAGAAACCCTGTTTAAAAAAAAAACAGAAAAAAAAATCAATAAAAAAAAAAGATCAACAGCTTGCACACACACATACAGTTAACAAACACTCATACTCAACACACAATACTCAGTCACACACAAACATTAAACACATACAACACACATACACTAAACACCACATACAACACTCACTCACACACACACTAAACATACAACATACACACTCAACACATACATTAAACTCAATACAACACTTACCACACATACAAACTAAACACATACAACACATACTTAAAACACAACACACATACAAACACAACACACACACTCATACACATATACAACACATATGTATGCACGCACACACAGCAGCCCTGGAACCACTTTGGTTTACAGCAAACTTGTCCTGAAAGGCTAATGACTGAACAGTAAGAACAGTCTTCAGAGGATTCTGCACTTTTCTTCTGAAGGGAAGAGGACAGGATTCATTTTAGACAGGATCTCACTCTTTGCCCAGTCTGGCCAGCAACTTTGTATTCTTGGCTTGTCTTGAACTTGTATTCCTGCCTCAGCTTCCCACGTGCTAAAATTTCAAGCTATAACACCATGACCAACTTGTACTTTTTTATATATTAAATATAAACTTGGAGGGGAAAGCATAGATGGCATTTTACATAGTCAATGCCTTAGTATTCCAAAACCACAATTTTAAAAGTCTTTTTAACCCATAATACCCACAACCTCTTTCTTTACGCCACAGATGATACTCAGAACAAAAGCAAAGAAGATGCTCCTAGGATAACTATCCAGAATTCAAGAGTTTTTAAGGTGCTATGTGTTTATGCAAAGTTGGACCAGAATAACAGCCAGTCACAAGCCAAATTAGTGAACTGAAAACTGGCAAAAACCTGGGTGTGGTGGTGCACGCCTTTAATTCCAGCACTCTGGAGGCAGAAGCAGACAGGTCTCTGTGGATCTGAGGTCAGGCAAGGCTGGTTTACATAGTGAGTTCAAGGCCAATCAAGATGGACTCTGTTAGAAAGGAAGGAAGGAAGGGAAGGAGGGGGAAGAGGGAGTGAGGAAAGGTGGAGGGAGGGAAGACGAGAGGGAAGAAGGGAGGGAGGGAAGAAACTTGGCAAAATGTTATCGCAAGTGGTCCAGGGTGCATGGGAGGAGAGCATTACACTAATGTCTCCTTACTTCTGTATATGGTTGAAATTTTTTTTTTTGTTGTGTTTTGTTTTTTCGAGACAGGGTTTCTCAGCCCTGGCTGTCCTGGACTCACTCTGTAGACCAGGCTGGCCTCGAACTCACAAAGATCCACCTGCCTCTGCCTCCCGAGTGCTGGGATTAAAGGCGTGTGCCACCACCGCCCGGCTTTTTGAAATTTTTTTATAGTAAAAGTCCAAAAAAACAAAACCCAAACAATTCTGGGATCCTTAGCAGTCATCGTTAAACACAATACTCAGGTGGACTAAGAAAGAACACTCTATACAGTTCCCTTTAACCAGCTTTAAAACACAAGGTGCCTGCTTGTATATGAGGTTCCTTGCACTGAAGCACCTCACATGTGTATATGTTACATGTGTGTAGAGTGTATGCAGGTGCCCACAGAGGCCAGAAAAGGGCATCAGATCTCTTGGAGTTACAGATTGGTGGATGTCCAATCTGGATGCTGGAAACTGAACTCAGGTCTTTGGAAGAACAGCAAGAGCTCTTAACCACTGAGCCATCTCTCTAGTCTCAGCTTTTGGGTTTCTGAGATCATCTTGGGTTCCAGCTGAACAACCTCTTTCCTCAGTCTCCCAAGTGCTGGCATTACCATGTCTAGCTCCAAAATTATTCCTGGAGTTTGTTGTTGTGATTTGATTTTTGTTTTTGAGACAGGGTCTAACACAGTCCAGGCTGGCCTTGACCCTTCAGTGTAGCTAAGGCTGGCCCTGGACTCCTGATTTTCTTGGCTCTCATATGTTAGGATTACAGGGATGAACTATTGGGCATGGCTCAAAATCATTATTTCATACATCAAAACCGAAGCCTATATTTTAGGGAACCACATTATTAAAACACCCTGTCTCTTTTATTATATCTAACGCTGGCAAAGAAAGGTTTTCCAAAATTCATCTTTACTAGTCATTACAAAGGCATAAATATAATTTTAGAGAACCTTCTAGACAGATTCTTACTCTGGAAACCGACACCCTTCTGCTCTCGATGCTGGTAATTTATATGTCGGATGAGAACTTGCTCATAAATATAATTCAAAACTGCATCTGAGTCACTCTCGAGCATAAATCCAAGAACCTTCCTGAATCCTGGGGAGGTTTTTCATTATAAACAAGTGGGAAAGTTGGCATGCAAGAGTGCACTGAATGAATACACTCCTGGCCGAGTGACAGCACATGCTCAGAGAAGAAGGGCCATTCAAACTGGTTAGAAATGCTCAGTAGCCACCCTAAGGCCCCCAGTCTTCCTGGCACACTCATCTCTAGGGCTTCCAGGCTAGGACATGTAGATGGCCACTCCAGAAGCATATGCAAAAGAGGGGATCTGCATTGTGACATTCGTGGAGCCTGTGGCACACAGGTGGCTGCCTTGAGCTCACCCAGCACACCAGGTTTCAAGTCTGGTAACTGTTCTTGCCTTCAAGCTTCTGCGTCATTGGGCTGGATGCCCAAGGCAGCCTGGCTCCTCATTTGCCTGATTCCCACACCTTGGGATAAGCATGCTCTGGTCCTGGGAGTTCTTCTGTAGCCTTAGTGACAGTTCAGAGAGGCCTCTCCTGCTTTGCTTGTGTTCCAGTCAGTATGACTGATGATCAATTAGACTAGGAATAAATGGTGGACTGTGGCCCTAGACAGCCACAAGCAGCCTTTGAAAATAGCTACTACTTGGCTGCAGATTGGCCTTTTGGATTCATACTTATCACTGTTACAGCACCATGTTTTGTGTGTGTTTAAACGTGTATTTATTTATTGTGTGCATGTGTATACATGTATGTGGAGAACCAGGTGCACACATGGAAGTCAGAAGACAATGTGCAGGGGCTGGTTCCCCCTCTCCACCATGTGGGTTTCAGGCTGTCAGGCCTCACAGCAAGTGTGCTTACCTGCTAACCCAGCTCACTGGCCCTTCAGCACCCCGATTAAACACAAATGTCAGCAGTGTAAATGTACTCAAATTTTACCCAAAGAAAGAAAGCACAGAACATTTTTCTTTTTCTCTCCCTTCTCATAAAGTGAAATCACAGAGAAGGGATACTGCTGTGTCCCTTAAACTGTTCACAGGGCCAAAAACAGAGCCAGACTCTGTCTTATAAAGGCTGTAAGTACTTCCTAAGTCATGTCCTACTGTCAGTAAGAACCTACAAGACCCAGAAGCTTAAAACATGTGTTCTACTACAATAGTCTGTTTGGTTTTCTTGTTGAGACAGTTTCCCTAAGTAGCCCAAGCTGGCCTTGAACTTGTGATCTTCATGCCTCTGGCTCTCAAGTGCTAAAGTAGCTCCAGTTCAACTGGTTCATGGTTCACAGATGGAGGTGGCTTCTAGGTGTGTCCAACCTATAGCCCGAGGGCCACTGCACCCCAGGACAGCTATGAGTGTGGCTCAACACATTTGTAGATGACAAAGTCATTCTGCAATGTCAAAGGGGTGGACATCCTTGGAATCTTAGGGCATGGAGTATGCAGGATCACTCTCAAGGGACTGACATGTGTATTAGGACTTCAATAGCAGCTCTGAAGGCCTACTGTGAATTTCTGGAGTGCTTTAATTAAAAGTGTCAGTACTTGCCCTCAAGATTTGCATCACAGGGCTGGAGAGGTGGCTCAGAGGTTAAGAGCACTGGCTGTTCTTCCCAAGGTCCTGAGTTCAATTCCCAGCAACCACATGGTGGCTCACAGCCATCTACATTGAGATCTGCCCGGCATATATGTAGAGCAAATACTGTATACATAATAAATAAATAAATAAAGAAAGAAAGAAAGAAAGAAAGAAAGAAAGAAAGAAAGAAAGAAAGAAAGAAAAAATAAGTAAGTAAGTAAATAAATAAATAAATAAACAAATAAGTAAATAAATGTTTAAAAAAAAAGATTTGCATCAGAGAGGCTGGAGAAATGGCTCAACAGTTAAGAGCACTGTCTGCTCTTGCAGAGGTCCTGAGTTCGATTCCCAGCAACCACATGTGGCTCACAACCATTGGTACTGGGATCTGATGCCCTCTTCTGGCATGCCAGGGTATGAAGATACAGCACTCATATACGTAAAGTAGATAAATATTTTTTAAAAAGATTTGCATCACTTCATTCTCTACAAAAACTAACAGTATCAGATACATGGAAAATAACACAAACCAGCTAATTAATAGCTCAAATCAAACTATTCAAAAAGTAGATATTTCTACTTACCACAGACACAGGTTCACAGATGTCTTAATCTGTTTCTGTTGCTATTAACAAAATATTCAATCTGTGTAATTCATTTATTCATTCTATTGTTTGAATTCCTTTGGTACATTGGTATTGGGGGTTGAACCCAGGGCCCTCAGGCATGT
The DNA here is from genome assembly GCA_907164525.1 of Lophiomys imhausi. Lineage (NCBI taxonomy): Eukaryota > Metazoa > Chordata > Mammalia > Rodentia > Muridae > Lophiomys > Lophiomys imhausi. The sequence continues at coordinate 63,595 of CAJQZJ010033585.1, read as the reverse complement.
AGGTCTTTTTCTCACTAAGTTACCAAGGTTGACCTCCAATACACTTTGTAGCCCAGGTTGGCCTTGAACTTGGATCCTCTAACCTTAGCCTCCTAAGCAGCTGGGATCACAGGGCTGAGCCACAGAGCCTGGCTGCATCAAGGTACTTTTTGTTTTTCGAGACAGGGTTCCTCTGTGTATCCATGGCTGTCCTGACTCACTTTGTAGACCAGGCTGGCCTTGAACTCACAGTCATCCACCTGCTTTTACCTAACAAGTGCTGGGATTAAAGGTGTGCACCACCATGCCCGGCATCAGGGTACTTTTGTCTTTGTTTTTGTTTTTCGAGATAGGGTTTCTCTGTGTAGCCGTATGGGCTATCCTAGAACTCACTTTGTAGACCAGGCTGGCCTCAAACTCACAGATATCTGCCTGCCTCTGCCTCCCTAGTGCTGGGATCAAAGGGATGCACCACCACGCCCAGCCAGGGTACTTTCTAAATAACAGAATTTATTTAGCTGCAGAGGTAAAGTCCAAGATGGTGCTTCTGCTTCCGGGGTGGGAAGGGTGTGCTGCTCCACCCAGGAGTAAGGGAGAAAGAGAGGACAGGCTCATGAAGAAGAAAGACACCTGATCAAGAGACAAAAAAAGAGGCAGAATCTGGGCATGTGGCTGGCTTCAGAGCAACCTGCCCTCGTGAAAACTAATCCTACATTCATCCTATCATGAGGGGGGAGCTCTAGTGATCTAATTACCTTCCTTTCCCCCATTTGAAACAAGGTCTTGCTATTTGTGCATAGGCTGGCCTAGAACTCTTTGTATAACCCTGGTTGGCCCTGAACTTGTGATGGTCCTACCTCTCTGTCCCTCAAGTGACAGAGTTACAGTATGAACCATAGGATCTCCTGTACTCTTTTTTTTTTTTTTTTTTTTTTTTTTGGTTTTTTCGAGACAGGGTTTCTCTGTGTAACCCTGGCTGTCCTGGGCTCACTTTGTAGACCAGGCTGGCCTCGAACTCACAAAGATCCGTCTGCCTCTGCCTCCCAAGTGCTGGGATTAAAGGCGTGCGCCACCACCACCCGGCTCTCCTGTACTCTTAACTGGACTCAAATTTTATATATCTAGGATGACCTTTAATCCTGGCTGCAGACCAGGCTGGCCTTGAACTCAGAGATCTGCCTGCCTCTGCCTCAGAGGGCTGGGATTAAAGGTGTGCGCCACCACGCCCGGCACCTTGAATGTGTGGTCCTCCTGCCTACACCTCCCTAGTGGCTCGTGTGCCATCACGCCCAACTTCCAATCAGCTCTTAACACAGTAACACTGAAAATTAATTTTCCACCTGCATTTCAGAGGTAGCAAAGCACAGCCAAACCATGGCAACAGGCCTGATTTATAAAGAAATCGGGGCCTGGCCCCTCTATGTCATCACAGGCACAATCCTGGAAGCAGAAGAGGAGTTGGGCTTAGCTGGCCGATGCAGGCCTTTGAGGCCAGCCTTGATGGTCACAACCTGGTCCCACCCACTTCTAGCTCAAGTCCTGTTTCCTGTGTGCCGCTGTGTGATAAGCTGCCTCACACTCACACCAGCAAGGACTAAAGCAAAGCAGTCACTTCCTATCCATGATGGACAGCACCCCCACAGCTGGGGCCCAAATCAATCCTTCCTTCCTTAGGTTGCTTCTATCTCAGTGACGGGAAAAATAACTAATATCAACCCACTGGCTAAAATTCTTATTCATACTTGGACCCAAGTATTCACCCAGCAATTATTGCACGCCTGACACACAGGGGGTGCTGAGCACACAGGATGAGCTGATAAACACAGCCTATGCCTTCATGAAGCACACAGACCCCAGCAGAAGCCAGACACTATGCACATGGCTACAGAGTGAGTCCAGGACAGCCAGTACTGCTGCTACACAGAGAAACCCTGAAAAACCAAAACACACAAACAAACACCCCAAAAACCTCTCAAGACCTATAACTAGGCTTGGCAAACTGGGAATGCGTGCACCCATTGCCCTGTTCTCTACGGCTGTTTCTCTGCTGCAGTGAGACTATACTGCCCTCAAGCCTAAGATATTTACTATCCTTTAAGAAGAAGCTGGTTGAGCCCTAGATGGTGGAACAGGACAGCAAAAGATCAGGGCCCCTGAATCAACAAGCATGGAGCACTGCCCACCCACCTACAACACCCATATCTACTGGTATGTGCTTGAGAGACAAACTCCCAATGTTTTACCCAAGCTGGCGTTAGCCTAACTCATTTAAGTCCAATGAGAACACACAAGATGGATGGTCAGGGTAGGCTCAAGACGCTTCCCTTTTCTTATCACATTTAGGTCCTAAATTTTGTCACTGCTGATGTGTCCTCAAGTGCCATATCTTTAAAACTGATCCCTAAGGAAAAAAAAATCTCACTCAGAAAAACCAATTTCTCAAATCATTTGCATCTGAAATCCATAGCTTGCAATAAACATCAAACTCTTCTAACCTTAGCCCTGTTCCTTCTCTACACTTAATTTTTAAAAGATTTACTTATTGTATTTATTATGCGTATGGTGTTTTGCCTGACATGCATGCCTGGTACCCGCAGAGGACAGAAGAGAGCACTGGACCCCTTGGGACTGGAGTTACAGATAGATGTGAGTTGTCATGTGTATGCTGGGAACAGAACCTGGGTCTTCTGCAAGAACACCAAGTCCTGAGCCATTTCTCCAGCTCCCAGCATTCCCTTTTCTAAATATCATATTCATCCAGTCTCTAAAAGCAGCTGTGCACACCAAGCAAGAGTTCAGGCTAAAATATATTTATCTTTATTAGTAATGAAGCCATTCCAAGCAAGTTATGGGCCCAAGAGAAAAGGGTTTATCTAGATTGTTTCAACTTAAGCCACTGTGAGATCTCAGCAGGGTGGGAACTGAGTCTGACCTTGAGGTTGAGAGGTAGGGCTCTTGGAAGGTTCTGGGATTAGATAAAGTCACCAGGTTGGAAGTCCAGGACTGCAGCCTGGTGGCTCTGAAAGATGAGGGGTGGGGGGCAGAGAATGTATGCTCACAATGTCCCTGTCACCAACAATGATGCCTCATGTGTCTCCGCACTCTACCAGGAAGACGACTGATACCAGATAAGCCCCTCAACTCTGGGCTAAAACCATGAGCCAAAACAGTACCCTTTCTTTGTTTTTTTGAGACACGGTCTCAGAATGCAGCCCAGGCTGTCCTCAAACTTACAACCATCCTGTCTCTGCCTCCCAAATGCTAAAATTATAGGTAGGTACCACCAAATCTGGCACCCTTTTCTAACTTACCTAGCCTGGGGTATTATTAGCAACAGAACACAGACTAGAACACACACCTAGACTACATGACTGTGGGCAACTTCTCTGGGCCTCCCGTCTTCATAAGCACATAGCCGGACTGAATAAGCTTGTGATACAGTTCGAATGAAACAACATGCCTACGCCTAGCACCCTGCCTTTGCTATTTCACTCACTGGATTAAAGGAAGTCAACTGCAGCAATATTTAAATACCACTGCAGCGCTACCCTCTGGGTGGTTGGTGAACTGTCAACCCACAGCATTGACTAGATCAACACTAGAGGCTGACTGTATTCAAATTAAAATCTTCCCAGGACACATGAATGCTTTGGCTCAAACACTAGAAATCAAATGCCTCAGCCAGTACTTCCGGGACTGACATAAGCACCTATTTTTCTTTTTTCTGCTAAAGTTAGCACTAAGCCACTTAGAGCATGTAAATCAGATGGTCACAGCATCACCCTTTCAAAAGAGCAGGGCCAAGCCACCTTGCATGAGTCACTTTTGCTCTGCTCCACATAGCTTTGTGCTAAGCTAAGGGTGTCACATCCTCAAGAGCCAACGCCAGCTTCCCTTAAAAAAGAAACAGTCTCACAACAAAGTGCCTGGGGGAGAAAGAGAAGAGGTCAGGCTGCAAGACTATGATCAAGGTAGATCAATGAAGAGTGGGTGAGTCTGTGCATGTGTGATACACACACTACACTTCAGAACTTTAAAAAAGCCAGTATAGCCAGGTGTGGTGGCTCACACCTTTAATTCCAGGACTTGGGAGGGGCAGAGGCAGGCTGATCTCTGTGAGTAAAAGGCCAGCCTGGTCTACAAAGTCAGTCCAGGACAGTTAAGGATACACAGAAAAACCCTGTCTTAAAAAACAAACAAACAAACAAAGCCAGTATAATATATCCCGCATGGGTTGGATAAAGAATTTTTTTCTTTGAGTTTCAGGTGTCTTTCTTTTGGATAAGGAAGAAAGGTAAAGAAACCAGAAAACAACAAATAGAATCCTAGAAAGAGCTCCTCCATCCCGACCCCAGGTGGAGTTTTGGCTTTTTGTTGTTGTTGTTTGTTTTGTTTATTCTTTTTCAATAAAGAGAGATCACGCTGCCATTTTTAATGTATTATTTAGGTAGAAGATAGGGAAAATATAGAAATTTAACAGAGACCAAACAAGCTTGTAACTTGAAGAGCTAAAGGCAATCAATAAGGTTCAAAACTACTCTAAGAAAACAGAATTTGGGCTGGAGAGATGGCTCAGCGGTTATGAGCACTGGCTGCTCTTCCAAAGGATCCAGGTTCAAATCCCAGCACCCACATGACAGTTCACAGCTATCTGTAATTGCTGGGCATGGTGGTGCATGCCTTTAATCCCAGAACTCGGGAGGCAGAGACAGGAGGATCTTTGCGAGTTCGAGGCCAGCCTGGTCTACAAAGTGAGTCCAGGACAACCAGGGCTACACAGAGAAACCCTGTCTCGAAAAACAAATAAACAAAAAAGAATTCAGTCTTCGACATCTGTAAGGGCACCAAGGGTTCTCAGGGACAGTCTGGGAGTGGACTTTCTGCAGAGATGTGCCATGGGAAGAGTAGGGGTCACACTGGGGTCAGAAAACATGGGACAAAGAGAGTCCCTGCCTCCTGTGTGTAAAACTAGAAGCATCTCAGCAGAGGGCCCTGTGGTTGACCTTGACAACTCTTATATGGCAGTGACCTTTAACCTGATTCTACACCTTATATAAGTATGTGTACAAATAACTTACAAACTACCTAAATGACAATTATGCTTTGTTTTAGATTTTAAATTTTTAAGAATGGTGTATATGTATGTGGATGGGTATGTGCACACACATGTGTGTGCAGATGCCTTCCCAGGCCAGGCACCTTGGACACCCTGGAGCTGAAGTTAGAGGCGGTTGTGAACTGGCCTGACATGGTGTTGGGACATAAAACTCAAGTGTTCTGCAGGAGCAGCAGCTGCTCTCAACCATATCTCTCCAGCCCCAACTGCTTGTTGTTGTTTTCTTTTGCTTTGAGGTGGTCTCACTGTATAGCTATGGCCTGGAACTCACTATTCAGACCAGGCTGGCCTCAAGCTCACAGAGATCCTCCTGCCTCTGCCTTCCAAAGGCTGAGATTACAGACATGTACCACCAGTATGCCAGGCGACAACCATAGTTTTATGCTAAAAAATCTTATTTAGTACACACAACAGCCAGAAAATGTAAATATGGAGAAATAAACAGAAATTCTAATACATTTGTCCTAAAAGATCATCCCATAACCCCCTGCCCAAAGTCTGACATGAGGCATGCACAGAAAGATGAGTTGTTTTTTTCTCAGCCCACGTCTCATTGTGCTTAGAGACAAGCAAGCTAGAAGCAAGTGCCACCAACTGACATTAGTTGGTCTCTTTCCTCCTGGCCCTTTCCTGCAATTCCATAAGCTCTGAACCTGATGCCAGAATCTCAAAAAATATATGATCCTGCCAGGCATGGACTCCAACAGTCGGGAGGCAGAGACAGGAGGATCGCTGTAAGTGCAAGGGCATCCTGGTCTACAGAGTAAATTCCAAGACAGCCAGGGCTACATAGTGAGACTGTCTGAAAAATCAGAATATAGAATCCTAACATTCAGCCATTACAGACCCTCAGAGTGTAGCAAATACCTGGCAAATTGAAGGACAGACCTAGAAAGAAGTTTTGCTTTCTGGGGCCATGGAGAACTTCAAACCTACTTGGTAAATAAATGAACATGATCTATATACAAGGTTTCCAGATGAGCTGTTTGGTTTCCTGGAGAACAGAGATTCCAAAGCCTTAAAAACACCCCTGATGTGAACACCTTTAGCTATCAATTCATGAGTTCATCCGGGCCAGCTGTGCTTGCCCGCGGCTGGAGAGAGGCTTACCTTTAGTATTTCAGGCTCTTTGATGTCCAGGGATCTTGTGTTCCAGTGTCGTAGAGCTGTATGTGACTTATGGTATTTATGAGCACTTGGTGGTGTAAAGAACCAAATCATGCAAACCGCGGTCATGAACCCGAGGCCAATGCCCAGGAAGAGCCCACTCATGTAGTAGGGGAGGGGGAGGATGAGGTACGCATAGACACACATTATAAAGAAGCCCAGCGTCTTCACAGGTAACTCCTGGTGCTGGGTGGCTGAGTCTGCTTCATCCTCGCTGTCCAGAGCCACACCATCGTTGGCGAGCACCTCTGGCCTGAGGGCAACATCGAGGGTCTTATCAAGCATCCCCTCGCCCTCCGTGTCCTGCTCGAAGTCCTCAGTGTACAGTTCACAGAACTCTTCATCCTCTTTGCTTACCAAAGCAGACAGAGAACATTTCTCAAGAACCAGAGAACCTGTCTTCAGACTGCTTGCCTGGGAGCCCTTGGGCTCCACCTCCTTCGCAGTGTCCTCGGTGGGCTTCGGGTGGTTGCTCCTGGGGGTGTTGGAGTCACTGCCATCGCCGTCCCCCTCAGAGTCACACTCCTCTTCCTTGATGCTGTAGTTGTTATTGCTTTCCAGGTGCCCGTTCAAGCTGGACAGGTTGGAGAGCTCTGAAGCACTTGAAGATAAGGCTTTGGGCCTATGGCTGCCGCTTTCCTCTCCGATGATCTTGCTGAGGAGCTGGAAGGGCTCATAGATGACTTCAGAAAGGCGTCGCTTAGTGTCTTCGATTTTTGCCTCCATTTCGGGCACTTTAAAAAAGGAGCGAGTGTCAGAGGGAGAAGTCAGGGGGGAAGAAGGCGCAGTCTTGGAGTCTCCACCCGTGTTCCGAGGCTGTGTGAACTGTTTGAACAGGTGCAGATTGAGTTTGGAGTCAGGGGGCTTATAGGACACGGTATCCGGCTCCTGCCGGGAAGTGTCTGTGGACAGAGACTTGACCAGAGTCTTCATCAGGTGCCTGTGTCGTGAGGGGTGGAGGGACTCTTTTGGCTCCACCTCGGTTGACAGGGACTTCACCAGGCTCATGAAGGGCTTTGCACTGGAGAGGGCAGAGGACGAGGCACTGGATGACAGGACAGGGGACTTGGAAGGAGAAGACAACGGAGATGAAGAACTGGTTTTCTGTTCAGAAAGGGATGACACACTGGGAGAACTAGCTAAAGGCCCAGATGAAGAGGACCCTGGGGACAGAGCCAGTGGCACTGTACTTAATACTTGCACTGCTGGAGCGGGGGACTCTAGCAGCTTTACACTGTTCTCAGAGACAGGCAAAATGGCAGGGGTCTCAGATACAGACAGTCCATCTGCCGGGACGGTCGGGGCAGCAGGGTCATGGTCACCTTGGGGTTCAAGATACAGGTCCTCCTTGGCTTCAAGCCCTGTTACAATGCTTTGGTCATCTAGCCCCTCCTCCAGGTACCCCCTGAACTCCTCCTCCTCTTCCTCCTCCTCCTCCCCAGATGCCGAGAAGTGAATGGCGATGGTATCTCGGGACATGGACCTCTGCACGTGCACTTTGGGGGCTGATGGTTTTGGCATGTCAATGGTTTTCTCGGCATGGCGACCATTCAGACTTGTCATTGCCGGCTTTGCAAGGGCTCAGGCTCTGTGAAAAACAGCAAGAAAAGCAGAAGTCAGGCAGTGAGTTCTCCACAGACAACAGGGCCATGTGCAGCTCCAAGTTCGGCCTAGGCTCAACTCAGATGGTGATAATGCTTTTTACATGGCACATGGCCATAGCTTCTCGCTTTGAAAGGTTTAATGGTCTACTTTTCACTAGATAAATTCCTGAGCGCACCACACACCAGCGCTGTAAAAGCCAAACAATCTATCTCTCTCACAACTGCTGAATAACCACTCCTTCCCTTTTAACTGGCTCATTTCTTTTTTTTTTTTTTTGGTTTTTCGAGACAGGGTTTCTCTGTGTAGCCCTGGCTGTCCTGGACTCACTTTGTAGACCAGGCTGGCCTCGAACTCGCAAAGATCCGCCTGCCTCTGCCTCCCAAGTGCTGGGATTAAAGGCATGCGCCACCACCGCCCGGCTGGCTCATTTCTTTTAGCAACTCTCTAGTATGACGTTAAAATGAAGCACCCTGGTGGGTTTAAGGCTCTTGAGATAAAAATCTCACCAGTGGTGTTTGGCTGTGAAAGCTAACCCAGGAGGGTCACTGCTCCACTGTGTTGTCACGGCAGCCCTAACAATGCCCTGCAGCCATTGCAGTAAGTGACAAAGCATCCAAGTTGGGGAAACGTAGAAACTAACCGTCACGACCTATCATTGTTCTTACATGGCAAATGCCATCTGGCCAGGGCACTAAGGCAGCTACAAAGGGGCCTCATGTAAAACAGGCACCGGTTCAAAACTGAATCTGTCACTCACATGGAAGAAAGCTAAGTGTCCGGGGGTAGCCTACCAGCAAGCACGAATGCCACCAAGTCCTATAGGGAGATACAGGATACAGGTTCTTTGCCCTTCGGGAGCTTAATAGCTAGGTAGAAGGAAGGCAGACATCAGGGAAGTAAGACACATAACGCCAGTGCAGCTGTGGCATCCAGTTCACGCCATCTTACATGGCTGTGCTTGTGATGGGCAGCTGACCTAGAGTTCGAGTGCATGATCCTCGTGCTTCAGCCTCTTGACTCTTAAACGCTGGACACAGTGGTGAGTCCCCACGCCTGGCTATTTACAGCCAACTTGTAGGGCACAAGGCATCATGCCAGGCCTCTACAGCTGGACAGAGATGCCACCAGAAGAGCTAGGATTTGAGGCAAACACCAGGAGTTCTGAGGGCATAAGGTTGAGACACTGGGCACCTGCTCTGTCCTCTGAACTGGTAGGTGACAGTGGCAGGCAGAAGAGAAAGGTAGTGGCATGAAGACCAATGTGGACATGGTGTGACTGGCTCCCTAGATCTGTTCTCTGCCTTCAGGACACAAGGAGGCAGTGGAGGGAGGTGACCCCAGGTACAAGAGAGGGAGGCATCATGGGCGAGAGGAAAGGGCATCTGCCTTGGACAGGGCAACAGGCTTCTTCCCCAGGTGACTCTGAGGAGTTCAACAAGCTACAACTCGAAAGAGCTATAACTCAAACAAGCAACAACCTCTCAGTCTCAGTATTATCTGCAAATGGGGGAGATCCAGGGCATTTTCCAAATGTAAAATCCTACTTGTTTGTGCTCACAGGGGACTGTACACAACTTAACCCACGGACAAGCACAACCACAGACCTTCAATGCTGCATTGCTTGCTTATCCCGACATTTGGGGCTTCTGTCAAACACTGCTGTTCAAAGTGCCAGCAACTGATACCACCAACTAGAGAACAGATGGGAACTGGGTGGCTGGAGTGGGAAACCGTACATCTAGATCACCAGAGACAGGGAATTTGCCAACGATGGCAAGAGCACCAGAGCCAGGGCCCAGACACCATATGAACAACATTTTCACTATCAAATCCCTGAGAGAAATTACTTCCATAAAGACTTCGCAACAGAATTTTGCTCACATTCCTGTGACCTGCATGCTCTATCAGGGTTGAATACAGGAAGAAAGAATGTGTCCCCTCAACTAGACATAGCCATCAACACAGCAAAGGGCAGCAGTCGGGAAATCAGCCTCCAGTCCAGGACACTGCAGAGTAGGACAATTCTCTGGTTCGTTTTGTTGGTTTATACACAGGGTCTCCTACTGTAGTGCTGGCAAGCCTGGAACTCATAGTGTAGACCATGCTGACCTTGAATTAAAGGATATGCATGTGATCTGCCTCCTGAGCACTGGGATTAAAGGCAGGCCTAGAGCTCTTCCCTGTTATTTTTATGTCAACATGTCTGTAGATTATAAAGATGAAGCAGCAATAGAAATAATGAAAAACAGCTCAGTTTTCACTCAACTGCCACCTAGTTTTATATGAGTAATTCTTTCTAGATTTCATTCAATTACATGTATGTGTGTGCTTATGTGCGCATATGGCATGTGTGTGTTCATGTGGGTGCCCAAGAAGATGCTTCTATCAGATCTCTGGGGAGCCGCCTGATGATGTGGATGTAGAGAACTGAATCTGGGGGATCCTGTATGTGCTCTTAACTACTGAGCCTTCTTTCCTGACCCTCACAGGGTAATTTTAAAGGAAAATTGTAGAAGTAATTTTAGAAGAAAATTTGGTACTGGCTAATTCTCAGTCAGTTGCTTTGATAACATCAAGGGTGAAGCAACTGAGGGAGACTATGGGGACAAATTGAGGATAAAGCATGCAATTTTGAGGCTGAATAGTGTAAGCTGGTTTCCTGCGAAGCAGGACAGAAGTAAAGAGGTTAGCTGAGGCAGAAGACCAGGCTAGGTGAAGCCCAAGGCCACAGGGTAACACACCAGTGGAGTCTATGGTCTCAGCAACCTGGCCAGACCTTATGGACAAAGCAAGGGACCTGCTCAGAAAATTTCTGTGTTTTGTCCAGCAGCCACCAGAGGCCAACTTCCAGACAGTCAGGGGCCATGACCTGCCAACTGAAAGGGACTTCTGATCAGCCTGTCCCCAAGTCCCTTGCAGTCAAGAAGGTAGACCCCCAGGCCACCAGATGGCCAAGCCTCAGAGCATCAGAGGCCCATTGTAAACAGTACCAACAGAATCCACATAGACTGAGCCTGGCTCCACTTCTTAGTCTCACAAAAACAAGACAGTGGAGGCTAGGACACCACTGGCACTCTTCAGAAACAAGGATACCTCTGGCCTGTTTGTTCTGAAGGAACAGACTTGGACTTCTGCTAGCAGGACCAAAGTGCCAGCTTGCCAGGACCACACTATGCTCACTAGACCCACAGCTAGAGGTTCCATTTCCTTAGGCTCATTAAGAGACCTGGTAAGCAAAGGCTGCTTCTAGGAGCCAAATCATTGGTAAATTGAGTGTGACAGAATCAGCTTTGGTTCCAGACATCTAATCAGGTCTCTTCCAGGCCACCTCCTCTTGTGGTAGCTCTAGGACCAACAGAGCTAGCTTTCCACATATAGCAGGAAAGGGCACCCAACCGACACTGGGAACATGGTGTGGTCTGCCCCTGCACCGATCTACCACGAGAGAATTAGATGTGGCCTTCCAGACACTCGGGTCTGGACACCCTTCCCAGCAGCAAACAGCTCTTTGTCTTGTTGTGGCCACAGTAGCTCCACTTTGTGCTCCATCACGATGTTTCTCCAGCTCGGTTCTGAGCCAGCAGCATGTGACCAAATGCACTGAGAAATGAAAGGCCTCCTTATTCATCCCATAATCGAGCACCATACAAAATGCCAAGCCTCATGCCCTCTACTGCTGAAATTCAATTACATTCAGGCGCACAAAGCAGACAACCTTCAGCCTCGGGAGCTGAAATGCCCATGTAGATTGCCTTCTCCACTCATCTCCTAAAGCCACCAACAAAACCTCAAGATGTTGGAGTCTCACAATGACCTCGGTGTCTAGTGTGAAGCGGGTCCTTAGATTTGAAAACTAATCTTGTCACCAGGGTCCCTTGGGGAAAGTAGACTGCCTCTGATGTGTTTAAACAAGTCTGATGTGATCACGTGTACTGCAGACTGTGTCTAGCCCCAGAAGCGCTCGGAGGCAGGGTGGAGGGGTGGGCAGCGTCTGGAGTCTAGCCCCCCAACCTCTTGGCGATGAATACAATGTTCTCAGGCATTTAAGTCCTCTAAGTTGACACTTCTGCAACTGATCAAGGAACAAGAGGGAGAAGACTAAGGAAAATGAAACCCTAGAAATGGGTCCTAGCGAAGTCCCCTTGACCTCCAAGGCATGAACTAACCCTGCAAACTAGCACTTTCTTCTCTTTTCTCTGTGTACTTTATTAATTTATCTCCCTCCCCTCTCCCCCTCTCTCCCTGTGTGTGTGCGAACATGTGGAGGTCAGAGGACAGCCTGCCCTCTTTCCTTCTGTCACACTTGTTCAGGAGAGAGACTCAGGCCACCTGCCTGTCAGGCTCAGCAGTTGTAAAATGGGATCCTGTGCCATTTGAATCCTTTGAGCTGTTGATGGTCTGTTGCAGGGAGGGATGCAAGACTGTCACCATTAGGTGTTTATTGTTCGTCTTTAAGAAATTAAAACGCTAATTTTTGACAAAGAAGCCAAAAGCATACAATGGAAAAAGGACAGCATCTTTAACAAATGGTGCTGGTCCAACTGGATGTCAACATGTAAAAGAATGCAAATTGACCCATACTTACCACCTAGTACAAAACTTAAGTCCAAGTGGATCAAAGACCTTAACATAAGGCCGGTCACACTAAATCTATTAGAAGACAAAGTGGGAAAAACCCTCGAACTCATTGGCACAGGTGACAACTTCCTGAACAGAACACCAACAGCTCAGGACCTGAGACCAACAATCAATAAATGGGACCTCATGAAACTGAAAAGCTTCTGTAAGGCAAAAGACACTGTCATTCGAACAAAACGGCAGGCAGCCTACAGACTGGGAGAAAATCTTCACCAACCCCACATCTGACAGAGGGCTAATATCCATAATTTATAAAGAACTAAAGAAATTAAATGCCAAGAAACCAAATAATCCAATAAAAAAATGGGGGACAGAGCTAAACAGAGAATTCACAAAGGAGGAATCCCTAATGGCTGAGAGACACTTGAACAAATGCTCAACACCCTTAATCATCAGAGAAATGCAACTCAAGACAATTCTGAGCTTCCATCTCACACCTGTCAGAATGGCTAAGATCAAAAGCTCAAATGACAGCACATGCTGGTGAGGGTGTGGAGAAACAAAAACGCATTATTAAAGAGAGAGTCAATGCTGGGGCACACTCAATTGCTACCATCCCTACTATCTGAAATCACATCAGCCTTCTCCATTACTCGGACACTCTAACACTCCCTTTGGCATTGTTATAAGATCTACTCAAGAAAAGGAAATACAGCCGGGCGGTGGTGGCGCACGCCTTTAATCCCAGCACTTGGGAGGCAGAGGCAGGCGGATCTTTGTGAGTTCAAGGCCAGCCTGGTCTACAAAGTGAGTCCAGGACAGCCAAGGATACACAGAGAAACCCTGTCTCGAAAAACCAAAAAAAAAAAAAAAAAAAAGAAAAGGAAATACAGGGAAGGCACAGGTCAAAAGGAAAAGCCCAGGGAAGATAGAGAAACAAGCAGAGAACACATCCGGTCACTTTTCAGAATTAAAGTTTTCCTCTCAAGGGCAAGCAGATGGCCCAGGGAGCAAAGACACTTGCCAGCAAGCCTGATGACCTGAGTTCGATCCCAGAAGCCCACATGGTGGACACAGAGAACCAATCCCCAGAAGCTGCTCTCTGACCTCCACGTGTGCATCATTGCATGCGTGCTAAGAAAACTCACAAAGCCAGGCTGCATGTGACCCCAGCACTGTGGAGGCTGAGGCAGGAGGAGCCCAGGCACCAGGCCAGCCTGGTGAGACAAGACTCAGCAAGCAAAGAAGCCAATACACAAAGCTTCACCTGTTCTTTAGCACTTACTCGGGTGTGGCTGGCTTCTAAGATAAGGGCTGCAGATGTATTTATGCTCCCAAACCTCTAAGGGAAAACAAAAAGCTGTTGCAGCCAAATGCTCCCTGTGAGCTTGGGCTTGGCAGCCACGTTCCTGGAAAGCAGGATGTTGCCTGTTCTGCTGATGGCCTTTCCCCAAGTCCTGGCTGTTGCCTGCCCTGCTGATGGCCTTTCCCCGGGTCCTGGCTGTTGCCTGCCCTGCTGATGGCCTTTCCCCGGGTCCTG